>CAUYTI010048009.1:0-63589 GCA_963575145.1 Galago senegalensis
CCCCCTGCATTTTCCCTCCCCAGCTCTGCTCCCTCCGGGACCACTCTCCTGGCTCCCCATCTTTCTCACTCTCCTCCAGCTCCTTCCCCTCTTTGCCTGGCTCTTCCGTCTCTTCCTTAGCACGAGGGGCCTCCTGTAGTCTTTACCCCGCCTCTCTCCTCTTCCTCTGATAATTCCTATGAAAATAGTCACCAAGGGGGACTGTTTCCACTCACAGAGATCAAGTTGCCGCCTGATAGGTCAGTAGCAAAGACTTCTGTAGCGACCTTGTAGAGAGGCCACGGCCTTTCTTCATGACCGTGTGATTCAGAGATAAACATGATTCAGGCAGCAATTTGAAGAAGCAAAGTAAAATCCCAGTCCTGCTGTCCCGAATCCTTCCCTCACTGTGCACTGCAGCCACCACACACCGAAAACGGGGCTGGGCCACCCAGGTGGAAACCTGACCCCTACTTAGCAAGTCAGTGTTGGAGCCCAGTGACGGCTCAGAATCCAGAGCACCATCGATCAAACCAGGTTTCCTGTTGTAAAGACTTTAGATAGACATAAAAGATCTCTCTTCGGATGGATTTTTGTGGCTGAATCTGTGCATCTACACTGACTCTAGTAGGAGTTGATAGTTATCTACGTGGAAAATGCCGCCTGTATTTTGTCTTTGTGAACTATCTGAGGAGGAGGGAGCCAGTGAAAACTATAGGTGAGGGCTGCCCGAGTTTCATTTAAATATCTGACGATATCCGTCAAGGCAGCCAGAGACGGAGATGAAAGACAAGTGGTGTTTGCTGAGCACCTGCCCAATGGCAATCACCATGCTCAGCTCTTTGCACAAAAAATTGCAGATGAGATTAAAGCCTCGTGATTTTATGGCACCGACTGCCTGATTCCATTAGCACGATCCCCACTGACAGATTTTTGCAGAAGCAGGTAGTATGTGAGATTGGAGTTCTGTCAGCTGGAGTATGGAAATCTCTATTGGAATTTTTTTTTATCTTAATGGTAATGTTTCATGAGGAAAATTTGGATTTCCTAAAATGAACAGCACGATGTAATAGTGGTCTTTGGACAGGCCCATGCGCCCTAATCCAAGAGGCTCCCATGGTCACAGAAACTGTCTTTGGGATGCTTGAGACAGAGTACTCGCCCAGCATTGCTAAGCTGGAACGCTGTGTAGATCAGTGCTCCAGGGAGGACTGTAGTTCACTGCCAGGGAGCCCAAATTTGAAGCTCATGGAAGGTGCATGACTGTCCCAGTGTCATGCAGTGCCCACGTGCTGTGGGAGCCGCGACCAGCACACAGATGTCCTCCTGACCAGTGCTCAAGTATTTCCCACTCCTTTTTTTATTTCTTTAGCAAAATCTAGAATAACTCCTCATGTGACTTATAAAATGAAAGAAAATTTTGGTTCCTTTTCTTCGAGCTACTTTCTGTAACTAGGTCGTAGATGTGCAACCAACATCACTTTCTTTATAGCCTTGAGACTCAATCAGGACTCAATCTAATAATCGCTGGGGCTACCTACCCTTCCTACGATTCCACAAGAGTTGGGGAGGCCAGTAGGGGGAGAAAACCGAGTGGTGGTCTCCAATACCAGGTGCTATTGGTATCGTCACCTGTGCCCGATTAACAGGTGAAGCCCATGACTTCTGTTTCTGCAGCACACAGATTTTTGTCAAATTGGGGTCCCTATGCCTGCTCAGTCTCTCCAGGTGTGCTCTGCCACAGCTTCTCCTGGCATAGCCAGCCAGGAAAGAGCGTCCCTTTCTCCTGGGTCCACAAAAGCTCACTCTTCTCCAAAGTCCAGAGAGGCGAGGGGGCCCTACCACTCTTGGTCTCTCCCCCAGTGCTCTCAGGGACTCACCTTATCCCCTCGTCCCCAGGCAAGTTGGATCCCGAGAGAAGGGTTCATCTGTGTGCAAGAAATAGCCTGGGCAAAGGTGCGGGGATGGGAGTGGGGACCTGGGGGGAAAGATGCTTCAGATAATATGTCAACCAAGCCACCTGCCACAAATAGACACTGCAATGATCATCCTGGAGAGGCCAGTGGGGAGGTTAAGGGACTTGCTTTCAGCTGGGTCATGGGAGCCACTGGCATCCTCAAGCCACAGTGCCCAGTGCCCGTCTCCAAGAAATCATGGCCACCAACTCCCTGCACCTGGGCCTGGCACTGGCCACAGGAGGTCTTGCTGTGCTATCTGGACAGCTCTCATAAGTGCGCCTGATGAACAAAGCAGAGGTGCCGTGGACCACAGGAAGATTGTGGACTGTGGGGAGGACCAGATGGAGTGCGCTGAGTGGGAGGGGAAAGCAGAGAAGCAGACGTGGGCAGGGGTCGAGAACAGGAGGAGAAAGGGGCGCTTTTGCTCCAGTGCTGTCCTCATGCTCTGGACAACCAGTGCGGCCACATAGCTCCACTGTTGACTTAGGAAAACACCTACCGTGCCCGGGGAGAAAGATGAGGAGTAAAAAGATCTCAAGGCTTCACTGTGCCCGCCCTTCTCTGTTACTCCATCTTCCAAAGAAGGGATTTCCCCTTGGCAGCCTCGGATGAATTTTACACCTATAAAATAAATAAAATTTCTAAATTTCCTGTGAGTGACCAGAAATCTATTGGATCTCCCCCGACCCTTGCCCCAACACCCTCTCAGTCCCATTTGTGGGACACCCAACTAACCTATGCTCCCACACCCCCCGGTCTCAGAGCTGTGAGCCCCCTTAGGCCCCCTTCACAGCCAGCAGTCAAGTCTTCTGGTTTATTAGCTCAGCTCTCCCGCAGGGGAGTACTAGGTCTCGGGCCACTCTCTAGCTCATCCCCACCCCCCACAAACACACTGACATCCCAACTCCCCTCCACAGGCTGAGCCTCTACCTGGAGAGTGGAGAAGCTGCACCCAGCAGCGGAGGCAGGAACGGGACGCTCAGGGCCCAGCCTAGGGTGGGAGGAAGCACCTTCCCTCCAGCCCTGGCACCGCCACCAGGGAGACCCACCATCACCTTCCTCCTCCAGCCCTGGCAGAGCCTGAGCACATGGGCAACCCCGGGCGTCCCTCCTGCACACGGGGCTCTGTCCCTCTCAGCATTGGCGAGTCCCCAACGCTGGCTCATTGTCCTGCTCTGTCCGTTTCAGCATGTGGCATGAACGTACACCACAGATGCCAGACGAAGGTGGCCAACCTTTGCGGCATCAATCAGAAGCTGATGGCCGAAGCGCTGGCGATGATCGAGAGCACCCAGCAGGTGGGAGCGTGTGAGGTGGGCACACTCTCGCCTTCTCAGCCGTCCCGCACCACCTGGGTCCTTGTGCAGCTGCCCTGTGGGAAACAGGGACTGCGTTTCTGGGCACTGGCCTTGGCACTGACCTTCATCTGCAGGCTGGCTATCTCTTCCTGGACTTGGGGATGTTTATTTATTTAATACTTTTGTAATGTGCATATTTTTATAAGATCTTCACTTATTTGTGGAATGATCAGGGCAGAAACAAATTATTGAGGGTTCGTTGCTGACTTTATAGGGATTGATTAGGGTCAGACAGTAGCCTGAGGGGGGACATTTATTTGCTAGAATCACCCCCAACCCCCACAGAACACCCAGCCGAGGGCTACTTTTCCTTGCCGTAGGTTGAATTCTCATATCTAAGAAAAACCCTCTTTAAGCCTTGGCACTGCCTGTGTAGCTGTTTTGCCATTCATTGGCTGTCTGGTGAGTTATGTTTGTGGTGGTTTATGTAGCGTGGGAGAATCAAGCCAGCCCCCACAAAAGTGTGAGGGAGGTGAGCATATTCTGCTGATGCACAAAATACAATAGACAGACTCTCCCCAAATACGGGATTCTTAAAGCATGTTGAGAGAAGAGCTTTGGTAATCCCAGGCATTTAGATGGCTTCTGTCCCCACGGACAGCAGGCTGAGCCAACGGTAGGGGGGTGGCTGGTGTGACTCTCTGCTCATCACCTAGGCTCGCTGCTTAAGAGACACTGAACAGATCTTCAGAGAAGGTCCCGTTGAAATTGGTCTCCCAAGCTCCATCAAAAGTGAACCAAAGCCGCCATACTTACCAACACCGGGAAAGAAAGGTAGGTGCGCTGGGCCAGGGCTGAGTCAGTGTCAGTAATTAGCACTGAGGGACCTTAACCTGGGGCCTCTGGATTCAAGTTCTCAATTCTCCTCATCTGAGAGACAATCTGCTAAGGACAGGTGAGGGAGGGGTTGACCTGCCTCTCCCAGCCCCTCCCAGAACAAGAAGTGAAGGAAAACTGCGTGCTCAGAGCAACGGGAACCACCCGGTTCATTTTTAACCACTTGCTTGCCATTTTCAGAGCCTCAGGGAATCTCCTGGGAGTCTCCCGCAGACGAGGCAGATAAACCATGCCAGGATCCTGCACCAGAACTGAAAGCGGAAAGGCCGGCTCTCCACATGAAACTGAAAATTGAGGATTTTATCTTGCACAAAATGCTGGGGAAAGGAAGTTTTGGCAAGGTGGGTTGTGGTACCCGGGACGCTGTGCACCTGGTTCCAGGAACTAAAGGGCAAACTCCTGGTCTCTGGGATAAATCGTGGGGCCAGAACTGTGTGGTGTGCCCAGCAAGGTCCCTGGATAAACAGCAGCCCTGGGGGCTCTAAGGAAGTAGCAGCCTCTGATTCCTGGTGATCTTTGTCCCCAAAGCCACTTTGCTTTGAGATTTACATCTCACATAGTAGGGGTGTGATGCCTTTAGGCGCCAAACAGGAAGGTGTCCTGGCCACTCCCTTGTCACTCGGGTTGGTTTGTTCTGTTGTTTGGAGTTTTTCTTTCTCTGTTGCTTCATTCCCACAGCTGGAGTGTTGTTTTACTTTGTTGTTTGTTTTGTTTTTGCAGTTTTTGGCCGGGGCTGGGTTTGAACCCACCACCTCCGGCATATGGGGCCGGCGCCCTACTCCTTTGAGCCACAGGTGCCACCCATGTTGTTTTACTTTGTTACGTGATTTTTTTCTGTCCCTTTGCTCCGGCTGCCGTATATAACAAAATGTCACAGACCCGTGGCTTGAGTAACAAAGATGGCCTTTCTGACAGTTCTGGAGGCTGGAAGTCGTAGGCCGAGGTTTCTTCCCAGGCCGCCCTCCTTGGCTTGCCGGGCTGGCTCCCCGCTCTGACCTCACATCACCTCCCCTCTTGCTCATCTGGTTTTGAGTTTCCTTCTCTTACATGGGGGATTATGAAACTCCTGAGATACAAACTCAAGAAGCACAAATTCCACAAGACAGAAACAAATGAAGCCTTCCTGGTAACACTAAGCAAGTTGAAACTTGTGCGGGGGAATCAGAAAGGGACGCTGTCCACAGTGTGTCTTAGAAGTGAAATGATGGATCCCATCACAGTCTGTCCCAAAACTTGCATAGTGACCCACATGTACGGAAACTCATATTGGATTATATGATTAAATAGAATCATTATTTCTTTAAATATAACTTGACTATATGAAACAGAACCAACCGTTCTTAACACCTGTCATTTGGAGAGCCCCTTCCCAGGTGGCATCCCCTTGACATCACCACCTCGATGATCTCATTTAACCTTAATTACCTCCTGCCCCCAAATATGGTCACGTGTTGAGGTACTAGGGTACTCCAGTGTGGACCCGACTCCGCCCACGAAGAGGCTGAACTTTGAGAGCTCTGAATAAATTTCATGGAGGAAGCCCATCCTCTAAATCCTTCCTGCCAGGGACCTCAGTCCTGGTTGTCTCTGTCACTCACAGGGACACATGGACAAGCAGAAGGAAAGTGGGGAGGGACTGGGGAGGAAGGAGACATAATTTAAGGCGATATAACCAACTACCAGGACAGGAGAAAATGCTCAAGCTAGTGAGTGTGACGTGGAATGATGGGGGGTGATGTGAAATATAGGCCTTTGGGTTATTTCTTATATCAAGGATAATCGAATGCATTAATAGGGCCCCTGGGAGCATCTTAACCCGACGCTACTGTTCTGTGAATGTGCAGATTGGAAGCCAGTGTTATTCTCCACACCTGCTCACCAGGCTCTGGCAGGAAAACATTCCCCAGTTTAATAATAAACTAAAATACAACATGTAACTGAGGCTCCGCCACGGCTGAGTGACATTCTGCTCCAACGCGTTTGCCTCTCAGCACAGTCCACTCTGCCCTGTAAACAAACTGGGCTGATAGCCCTGAATCCTCCTAGTTCTTTTCCACAATAATCCGAACCACAGCGGGCTCGTTTGGTAGTAATCTGAGCATAATGGGCAGTTTTACAGCCAGTCTTTATTATAATTCAGCAATCAATTAATGTGCAATGAAAACCCGTTACCAAAACTGGAAAGCACTTGATACGGATGGAAATTGCCTTTTCAGCTTCTTAGTTTGTGGCTGGTTTTAGGATGTTTTACTGAAAGAGATAAAACCAAAAAAGTACTTTTGATTGTTAATGGAATGTTTATTTTTTCTTCCTCCCCCATGGATTTCTACGTCTGAACAAGCTTAGTAAGAAAGACACTCTGTTAAGCCCACAAGTCTTAGCGAGTACCCCAAGGGACAGCTGGAAGCTCCAGACATCCGGGGCTCCATGCCCAGAGGGGTTTGCTGCGCAGTCCCGTGAGGAGCCTGGGTCCCCACACGGGGCAGGGGGAGGGCAGGCAGGACAGGACAGCCGGGTCCCCTTTCTCACAGCACAAGGACTCTCTGGACTTGCCTTTCCTTTCTCTTCTGGCCCCACTAGGCAGGCGTGGTTCTTTACCTAAGTGGTGGTCTCGGTACTCTCGTTCTCAATGACTTTTAAACCCAGAAGAGCAAATTGTGTGTTTTCTGAAGATGTGAACGTCATTCCTTTGCCTGAATTTTCACCTGAGTAACATTACCTGTATTAAGTCAGCACAAAGCCATGGCTCAGTGTCACAGCACAGTAGGACCTCCCCTCACTGTCCATGTCCCCTCACTGACACCTCCCTATACTGACCACCTGTCTATATTGACACCTCCCTTCCACTGACCACCTCCCTGAGTGGACCTGTTTTCACAGACGGGACCTGCACCACATGTCAGTATCAGTACAGGAGGCCTAGTCCCTGACGGTGCCCCCCTCTGTATGTTGACCAGTCTGTTACAGTCCCCCGGGCGGTGGCCTCGGAGAGGATATCCTGAACTTCAAACCTAGACACTCCCATTTTCAGTGCTGGTTTAGTACTGTGGCTTTCAGCACTTCCCAGAAGTCCTTAACAAAAATGAATGACAGATGTTCTTAATACCTGTCATTTGGAGAGCATTTTACAGCCCATCCCAGGTGGCATCCACTGGACTTTCACAGTGGCTCTGTAAGTTAGAGAATCAGCCCTCACTGTCCCTCTCCAGGAAGCTGGAGCTGGAGAGGGTGCTTGGTGTGCCCGCATTTCCACAGCTGGATTGTGGGTGTGAGAGGAAGCCAGAGCCGGAGTTCTCTGCGTCCAAACGCGGCATCCTTGTGCCTGCCGGCTCTGAGCCACTGCGTCATTTGCAAAAGCTCGAGTTGTTGAAACTCTCCGTCACCTGACATCTGTGTCCTTTGACATAAGATTTATCAAGTCAGTAGAAAAAGGAAACTTTGGTGTTAGATTTTTTTCATGAATAGCGCCATGAATTTGGGGCAGGCAAGTTAACTTCCTCTTTGAGTCCAACATGTTTATTATTAATACCTGTCCTGCAGAGTGTGGTGGGCTGAGAATTACACCAGATAATAAAATTAAGTAGATAGCACCTGAAATACACAGCAGAAAGCCTCAGGCCACAGGGGCTCTAAAAATGTTGTGGCTTCAGTGTCTTGGAGTTCTTTTTTTTTGGAGACAGAGTCTTATTATGTCACCCTCAGTAGAGTGCCATGTCATCACAGCTCACAGCAACCTCAAACTCTTGAGCTCAAGTGATTGTCTTCCCTCAGCCTCTCAAGTAGCTGGGACTACAGGCGCCCACCACAATGCCCAGTTATTATTATTATTATTTTGGTTGTAGTTGTCATTGTTGTTTGGCAGGCCCAGGCTGGATTCAAACCCGCCAGCTCTGGTGGATGTGGCTGGTGCCCTAGCCACTGAGCTATAAGCACTGAGCCAAATGGGGTTCATTTTTTAAATACGCAGGGAGAATTATATCCGTCAAGTATTCATTTTGCCTTGAAAAATAGGGTAAAAGTTAAAGCTGAATTTTTTGTGAACTTACAGTGATGTTTCAAGTACAAACAACTCCTCTTGTCCACTGCCCTTCTGCCCGTGTGCACTTTGCCCCTCTGAATTTTTATTACACACTTCCTTGGGTCCCTGGGCAGGCAGGGCACACTTTTTAAAACCCACCCAATTTGCACAATGATTTTGTAAAACCTTTGGAAAGTTACAAAGCCACTGGGAAACTGTTACATCATATCCTACACTGTGAACCGTTCCGTTTTCTCTGGGTGTTGCCCCGTCCAGGGTGGTGGGGAGCAGAGGACAAATCTCTCACAGGTCTCGCAAAGGACTTTATCTCTTTGTGAATGAGTTGGGAACCCAACTTGCAAAATAAAGTGACTTCTTCCCATTCCGTCTAGGTCTTCCTAGCAGAGTTCAAGAAAACCAATCAATTTTTCGCAATAAAAGCCTTAAAGAAAGACGTGGTCTTGATGGACGACGATGTGGAGTGCACCATGGTGGAGAAGAGAGTCCTCTCCTTGGCCTGGGAGCACCCGTTTCTGACCCACATGTTCTGCACCTTCCAGACCAAGGTACGGCAGGAGGAAACTAGCACCAAAGAGATTTTCTTCTAGAAACTTCCTCATGGAGATGGTGCATACTCCTTGCTGGGAATGACGGGCGTTTGCCACCTGAGGCAAAGTGGCAGACCCGGCCACCCCTCCCGGCTGGGCATCCCGGGGGCTCCTTGTAATATCGTTTTTCCTTTTGCGACGTGGGAGGCTTGTAGCGAACTGCTCAGTGCACTTCTGGCCAGGCCTTACTCAGGCAGCTGAGTTTCAGGGGGTGTCTCCCCCACAGACACCAGCCCTGCTATTTTTTAAATATTTGCCAATGTGATGTTTTCTTGTCTTGTGGGGAAGGCTGTTAGGAATCCCCCTTTGTAGGAAGTGGGTGCCCCTCCCTTGCCTGGCGGTCTCAGCTCTGGGCAGTACGCGTTTCTTTCCATCATACGGGAGGTGTCTTGAGTCCCCGCACAGCTGTGAGGCCTTACACAACCCTAGAAGTGAATGTGCACCCAGCAGTCAGGCCGGGAGGAAGGAAAACTGGCGGAAACTGTGCACATCCAATGTAGATATGACTGGCTCAGCACGTAGATTAAAAAAAAATTGAGTCCTTTTATAAAGAGAAAAGGGAGGGAGGGAGGGAAGGAAGGAAGGAAGAGTCACATTTACACACTCTCAGGGACCCTGTGTTTCTGTTTCTGACAAGTCTTCAGTGTGCAAACCTCTCTTGTCAAAGTAACTGATTAATACCAGGAGTGAGTATAAAACACAACTGATGTGTGATCTGAGTGAGGATTCGCTCTGGGAACGTTTTGAGAATGGCCTTTCTGGAGGGGCCAATGACCTTTGCACACTACTGAAAGGTGACTTTGGTATGGTTCAAGGTGAGACGTAAATTATCAGCGTCAGAGCCAAATGCAGGTCAGCACTGTGAAAGGTGGGTGGCGTCTTAGCGTGAAGGAAAAGTAGGTTTTCCTCCCTTCCTTTCCTTTTTACCAGTATTTCTTTATTAGTTCTTAATATTCACACTGTCTGTGTCTCACACAAAAGTCCAGAGAGCTCGAAACCATGACCTCCTCCCAGCAACCACTGCGGCACGTGGGGCAGCCGACTTTTGCACTATCACATTTTAAACCTGTGTGTTCATGACCTATTCTCTGTTATTTACATATTTAAGAAGTAAAAGAAAAAATCCACGATAAAAATTGTCTATAGGAACAGTTGTCATAAGTCTTTCCACTGTATTCATTTATGGGTAGATTAAAAACAATTAGAAAAATTAACCATCAAACTCTAAAGCCCCATTTCACAAATTACCTTCAATGATAACTATCCAATCAAATCAACACATGTTTCTTGGGGACCTGTTGTTTGCACGTTCTAAGTTCTTCCTCCAGAGAGGCAGACGCGAAAACCGCATGCAAGTTAAATTATAAAGCTATTTACTTTAAGTATTTAATTCTAACTAGCAAATAGTAAAGACGAGACCTACCTGAGAATCATATTCTATTTTCTTGATTTTAAGATGCCATTAATAACTAGATGCACTCTTAATTTTCTTGATAAATTAGTTTTTAAACTGTACGTATTAGAAGCCATCTCTCAATGTCAGGATTGTTTAAACGTGAAGTAACCTGTGTGTCTGTTAGAAATTGCAGGGCGGCGCCTGTGGCTCAAAGGAGTAGGACGCCGGCCCCATATGCTGGTGGTGGCAGGTTCAAACCCAGCCCTAGCCAAAAACTGCAAAAATAAAAAAGAAAGAAAGAAATTGCATTCAGCTGCTAGAAAGGGGGACAGGAAATAGCAAAGATTTAAATTAGGTTGGAAGGGTTCATCTCTCTTGTATGAGAGGAATGACAGGTGTATGTTCAGAGCGGGTATGACAGTCCCCTGGTGCCGTCCGAGACCCAGGCACCATCTGTGTCCCTTTTCCCTTCTCGACAGCACTGGGTTCTATGGTTATTGTTACTTTTTAGCCAAACGTGGCTACTGAAATCCAGCCCTCACTGCCACAGTCTATTCAAGAAGCCGGAGGAAGGGGAGGATAGAGCAAGCCCGTACCAGCTGTCTCTTCCCCCTCAGAGCACTCTTTCATAAGAAGCCATAAAACTTGGTGCCTCTCCAGCTCCAAGGGAAGCTGGGCACGCAAATCTATCAGCTGGCCACATTACTATCCAGAATAGAAAGGTAGGCCCAGAAAGAAAGGTGGGCAACCAGCCATCTCTGCTCCAACATACCTTTTAAAATAAAGGAGATGTGGTAAAACCCACTTTTACTGAGGGTCCTTAGTGTGCCAGATGGCTTCCTAGCAGCTTTGAATGTACCATCTCATTGAATTATGATAATTGCAATAAAGTAGACATTAGTTTTCCTGTTTTACCCCTGAGAAAACCAGGGCTCTTTATAAAGATGAATTTGCCTATGATGGCTCAGCTGGTAACTGGAAACGCTGTTGGATCTCACCGTTCACCTGCGTCCAGGTTTCGTTCTCCAGTGTGCCTGAACTGTGTGAAATCTTGGCGACACGCATGCAGCCAGTTCATTTCTTACCTGCAGGGAAGAACAAACACCAAAACACAGACTTTTCCCCTCTTTTTAATCATGCTAGAGTAAAAGAAAGATCAGTCATTCAAGGATCTAAAGTTTTTCTGATTCACTCTGAAAAAACTACGGGAAGATAAGAGGATTTTGTTGCAAAATTAGTTTGGAAAGGAAAGCCGCAGCTAACGCCGTGAGAATACTTAGATCTTGTTTAGCAAGTTTGGTGTTTTGGGAAATAATTTTTCCTTAGAAATTAAAAGAGAACTGAGGTTTGCCTTGTTTGAGTCTCCTTTGAACTCTGAAAGGCCAAGTCGAAGACTGTCACTTAAGAAATGTTAAGCATTTTACAACTGAGACGATCATTTGATCAGTGGATCGCAGGAGAACACCTCTGGGTCCTTCATCGCTGTCTATTGGGTTGGATTTGAAAGTCAGCAGCCGTGGGAACCAGAGCGCCCTTGACTTCCACATCCCCAGCTGGCCGGAGCCAGATGAACATTCTTGGTCCATATTACTTTCAAATGTCTCCTTTATGAAAAAGGAAACAGTTTCACTTTCTGTTTATGGAACACACCACGCTTCATTTCCAGTGATGGCTTCCATCACCGGTGATGGTTGAGTTTCCTAATTGCCTTTGAAAAAATATTGTACTTGCAGAGAAGTTTGAACCCTCAGGGAGGGTTCTTGCAATACTAACTACAAGATGATATTGTCATTATTATTGGAAATAGGAGAAAAACGCCTCCAACTTGATCATTGTTACAAAGTACGGCATCCTCAAAGGCAAAACCCATCTAAGATCGCCAGAGAGTTTCTAATTTCAGGCATTTGTTTATTTAGAAACTGCCTCCTGGGAAGCCCTCAAACCCCATCTGTAGGAGAACATGGGTCTCTTCAAAGTGCCCTGGCAGCTTTCCGATGCCGAGGGTGCTCCCGGACTGCATTTCAGAAACTGGGAGCACTGAGGTTCCCTTTCGGGAGCCTTGTCTGTGCAGCAGGAGGCAACTTGGTAGATGGTAGAGTCATAGCCCCCCCGCGCCCCGACCGTCTGCTCTCCCTCCTCTGAAGCCTGGTCAGAAGCTGCCTCCTTCAGTCTTCACTTGGGGAGACGCTAATTCCTGCTCACCTCTCACCCCTGGGCTTCTCAGCGTACCTGACCCAGAACACTGGTGTTGCTCCCGTTTGCTGGGTCTTTCTGTGACGTCCCCTTACAGATACACTTTTTGCTGTCTCTCCATTTACGTCACACATCCCTTGATATCATGTCACTACTTTAGTCTTTCTCCCTTCCCCCTCCACTTTGCCCATAGAATGCTAGATAATGTTTAGGGGAAAGAAAAAGAAAAACAAATGTTCTCATAGGAAGTTCTATTGGCCGACTTTAACATCTCTGCAGAGTCCTCAGGGGCTAGAAGGGCTGGTCCTGAAGGCGCTGTAGAGCAGAGGGCATCTGTCCTTGGTGGACCCTCTTCCCGCTCCCAGGTTAGAACAGAAGCTTATCATGTGGTACTTCTGAGCACAAGAGCTAGAGCTACGGTGTCCGTGAGAAAGGGTGTGCACAGGTGACCCAAATGATACTCTCACAGCAGGTTTGAAACAGCACTATTAAGCTGTGATTTGTGTTAGCTGAGGATTTTGGCCAGTCCCAAAGAGGAAGCCGGGAGCTCTGGCTACACGTGGGATGGGGAATTAGGTCTGAGGGCAACTTCGGAAGAAGCGAGCAGACGCTTCCCTTTACCCGAGTTGTTGAGATAACTGCTGGACTTGGTGAGTTTCCATGGGACTTAGCACTGGACTCCGCTGTGGGGCCAGGACAGCGTCTCCACCATCACCTCCTGGGCCCCACGGCCTCAGTTACTCTCACACAGAAGTTGAAAGGTTAATTCTGTTAAACATCCACCCAGGTGAGGGGCGGATTTCAGGGGCACATTTATGTACAGTCACGCCAGGTGTCTCCACGCTTTCTGAATGACTAATTTTGTGATTTATAGGAACCCTTTGAAAATCAGGATGCTCACTGAGCTGGGAATGTGTCTACTGAGGAAATATTTCCCACATAGTCAGAGGGGCTGGGTGCAGGTGTGTCTGCCTCCCTGTTACTGTGACCACAGTGTGATGACCACCAGCCTGGCTTCCCTAGTCCTAAGGACATGCATGGGGTCTGACCCCTGCTGGGAACGACCCCCTCCTAAGCTATGGCTTGCCACAGCAGCAGTGAAGTCCACAATGGAGAAAAACAAAGTTAAAACTTGATGACATGTTCCAGGCGGGAAGGAGCATGCCATACTCACTCCGCCACCATGCCATGTATCTATGACACACCCAGAGATTATTTACTGAGTGTGGAATGAATGGGGTTTTCAAGCCCCAGCCTTGGAGTCAGAGACCAAAACATATTCTCTTTACTGGCCTAACGTGGCCAGTTTCAACAGGTGCCCAACACCGCCCCACCATTTGGCAGGAAAGTCCAGCTGGGCTGTCACTTGTGCCTGGCCCCACTGCTGAACTGTGGCACACAGGCATCCAGCAAAGTCACACAACTCCCCACCTCACGTCCCCAGGCTCCCTGGGGCACAAGGGTATAGATCAGCAAATTTATTTTGACGGCAGTTTTATAAGTGATTTCAAGATACAGTCGGCTCCTCTGAAATGATCTCATCCATTTGGAAATTAGCCCTTGTTTTCTGGGGTTTATTCCTGTTGTTAAGGGATAAACATTGGGATTGTTTCCTTCCCCAGGAAAACCTCTTTTTTGTGATGGAGTATCTCAACGGAGGAGACTTGATGTACCACATTCAGAGCTGCCACAAGTTCGATCTCTCCAGAGCAACGTAAGAGCCCTGTAAAGGGTTTGGGTTTGGTTTTCTCATTATTCTTGTTGGTCCCTGTGCGTCCACTGCCCCGTGTAGAACACATTTCCCATGTAACTTTTTTTCTGCCTAAATCCCAGGGCAAGGGCCAGGTGACCCCTTGGGATGGCACCACGCAAAGCAGTAGCCTCCCAGTTTGTGAAACTGAGCTTCAGGTCAGTTCGGTTTCATTTCTCTTGTGTCTAGAAACCAAATACTTCCATTCTTAAGGAACCAAACCCCTGTCATCCCTGAAGGTTGTCCCCAGGGATGAAGCTTTCAGGAGAAGCTCCCTGTGGAAGCATAAGGTATCCACCTCCTAGGGCATGAGCCTTGGAGACAGGGGAGGCCGTCACTGCCTGACAGTGAATCTCCACCGCCTTTGGCACCAGGCAGCCTTAGCCGCAGTGAGATGGAGCAGGCTGGGCTCACCTGGGGGACTGCAGCTGGGTCCATACACCTTATGTTCCTGCCCATGTGGCTTCCTCCTGGCCCAGTTTCCTGCTGCCTGTGGCATTCGAGCCAAAGGAGACTGTGCCTCCAGCTCACTTACAGACGCTGGGCACATGCCAGCTTCCTTTGCTTGGTGTCCAGTTGTCTGTCCCCCACCTCTGCATGAACACTGCGAGTGGTTTAGGTCTGATTATGTTGAAAGAGGGACTCGATCCACCAGCTCCTGCAAAAGCCATGGCTGAAATGGGCTGCCGTCCACTGATGTCGTTACCTCCAAGAAACCCTTCAGCAAAGCACCCATGGAAAATGTTCTCAGATTTCTGCAGCAGAGAAATCACTGGGCATTTTTCGCACCAGAAGGGATTCACTCTGTCCACCGTCCTCTCTGGTCAGCTTGGACAGGCACGATCTATTGTGTCCTAAATGCCTTTGGGGGTGGGGAGGGTGGGAGATATTGCATTTGTCCCTGAGATCCAGAAAGTCCTATGTCCCACAAGTTCTCTTTTATTTCTGACCTTAATCCCACTAGTGACAGCATGAACTCATTTCCTGTAAGCCTGTCACTGGTGAGGAGGAGAGGTGACTTATCATCCTGCATCTTCTAATATACTTTTGTCCACCTCTCGGGATGTGTTTTTCACTCACGCTAAAGGTTGTCGGTGTGAAAATAAACCGGCCAGATAATGTTTTAAATGGTTCTGCCTGCAGGTCCGTGGGCTCCTTGCAGAATTGAAAACAAAGGGGAGATTATTTGCTTGTCACACTACAGGAAGTACTATTGCACTGAACCAGTTCGTGGGTGTTTTATTAGCAAAAAAATAGCAGTGTGAGCAGTGCAGCTTGTAAGAATGAGCACTAAGGCCAGGCAGGGCCCTATTATGACACCTGCTGAGCTCCAGACGGTCAGGGCTGAGGATGCAGGTGCCGGGGCCTCCAGTCTCCTCCCTGCAGAATGAATCATGGCATCAGTCCCGTTATGTTTAAACAAAATTATGTGTGTGTGTCGTTCCACCAGGGACTGTGTGCTCACAAACATCCGCCTGGGTATGGGGTGCTATTCTGCGGCTGCCACGCTCACGGAGACCTCGGTTCTCTTTCCTTCAGGTTCTATGCTGCTGAAATCATTCTCGGTCTGCAGTTCCTCCATTCCAAAGGAATCGTCTACAGGTAAATTTTGCTCTTTGGAAACAAGTGACTGAGGTATTGGATTTCCCCATCCAGTTAATTCAATCATTGCACATCCGTGAAATGTAGTAGCCAGTGAGCTTTTGTGGTAGGAAGTTCCATGCCCAGGCCTCCTGCCCTGTGCTGCTGGAGACCCAGTGATTAATACTGAATCCGTGGTGCTCGCAGAGTACAAAGTTCCCTTAGGCAGAGAAGGTCGTCAAGTGAGGGTCACCACAGTTGGAGTCACAGAACGCCAGGCTTAGGAGAAGCTTGAGAAATCAGTCTGCTTAGGCAGGATCTTTGAATACAGATTTTTTGGTCTATCTACAAAATAATAAACTAAGAAGTTATTTTATATTAATTTTGAATCTTCAAGAAATCGAAATTATCCTCCTGCTCGTGCATGATTTGATTGACCTGAACTTTTAATTTGGCAACTGAATTAACAAAGGGATGCTATTTATTTCCTTCTTTTGATCATTCATTTTAATTTTATGGTGTGTTGTTGTGTCACAATACTGGTATGTTAGTTTTGAGAGACTTCCATAAGAAATTACCACAAACTCAGAGGCTTAAAGAGCAGAAATCTATTCTCTCACAGTTCTGGAAGCCAGAAGTCTGAACTCAAGGTGGTGGCAGGGCTGTGCTCCCCTAGAGGCTCGAGAGGAGCGTCCTCCCTGCCTCTCCTCCACTGGCGGCTGCAGCTGCCTCACTCGCCTCGCTGCCTCCTTCTTCATATGGCCGCCCCTCTGCCTGCCTCTCTTATATACCTGAACACCCGGTGAATAATCTTGGGTGCTGTCCTCTTGAGATCCTGAACTTGTTACATCTGCAAAGACCTTATTTCCAAATACCATCATGACCACAAGGTTCTGGGGTAGGGGACATGTAGCATCTTTTGGGGAGCACTGTTTATCCCACTGCAACCAGCATCCCAGACCGTGGGTTCACTGAACATACAGCCCTCCGTCAGCACATGGTGGGTCTTAGAGACATAGAAACCCCAACTCCAAGACACCCAGTGAAGTCACTTTCTGGGTTTTTGGAGGTAGAATATAAGTATTTGCAAAGATATAAGCAGTGTATCAGTAAAAAGTCTCTCAGTGCATATGATTCCAATTAAAAGTCCAAGTGTTAAAGGAAAAAAAATAAAGATATCAGGGTGGCACCTGTGGCTCATAGGAGTAAGCCACCAGCCCCATATGCCAGAAGTGGTGGGTTCAAACCCAGCTCCAGCCCAAAACTGCAAAAATAAATAAATAAATAAAGATATCATCAGATCTACCGGAGACGGGACACCAACCAAAGCTTCCTCTCAGAAGGGGAGATTTTAAATGGGGAGAGGGTTTGCAGGTGGGAGAAGTGACCCCAGAAGAGGTACAGCCAGGGAACTTCGGCAGCAAGGGCAACGGGTGGGCAGTGAGTGGGCGTCACAGAGGAGCAGGTGGCATCGTTGTCATGTGCACTGTCTGCTGAGGGACCGTAAGAGCAGTGACATCTTGTTACAAGATGTCACAGTCCTCAGTTGGGTTCCAAGCAAAAACAAGAAGCTGGAAAATGCACAGACATGGAAAGAGAAGAGTCTAGAACCTCAAGTCTCAGACTATCAGAACTGAAAATGATCCTGAGATCATATTTTATGGATAAAACTGGGCCTGACACATATATTTGAAGCCACTTCCAATGGCTTCACATGGATCAACCTCACACCATGTCCTAGGACCCTGTGAGGCCAGCAAGGCAGGCATCACCACCTCCGTTTTGTGGAGGAGCCAGTGGACGCTGAGAGAATGAGACGCCTGGTGGAGTTCGCAGCTGTGACCCTGGGAATCTGAAGCCAGTGTCCTTCCACTCCACCTCTTCTGGGTGGAAGGGCTTCACTCGTGTTGACCACACAACTGCATCAATGGCTCCCACTAAACTTCCTGCTGTACTTGATGCCTTGAGGCTGCTCCTTGAGCTAACAAATGTTCGCAGGGACCAACTGGGGGCCTTGGGCTCTGAACGTCTTCTCTGGGTCCTGACGTCCTGTGGGGTGTGTGCATGACGTGCCTCAGAACCTCCTGGCTCTTCGGGTTCTCAGGGAGCCTCACTGCTCCTCCCCTGTCCTCTTTCCTCACCCCTGGAGGTCTGGTTTGCACAGATCAGGCTTAGATCTCTTGAAGCTTCAGTGACCTCCTTTCTCACAACCCCAAACACATCTGCCATGCATAGAGAGTGGGGTGAAAACTGACACAAAGCTTACTATTCCTAGCCTGAGGCCCAGAGAACATCTTTTTTCAAATCATTGAAAATGCCCTTTGTGTATCTAGCAAGACCGGTTGGGTGAGAAAGGCCTGGTGAAGCCGTGAAGGGACAGGGCAGCAGTGAAGATGGGCTGTGCATCCCAGCCAGAGGCTGGCAGTGTGGGCTGGATAGATCAGGTCACCTCCGAGAAACTTTGTCTTTCCATCAGAAAAAGTAAGAGCAAAAATAATCACAATTTCAGATCTCAAGGGCTGTTGTGAGAATCAAACCATAAAAATGCATGTTCGAGCAAAAAAACCCAGGGGAATGATGGGTATTACGTCACTATTCCTGTCATCTGTCAGAACCCTCCATGTCCTGCCCCCGAGAGAAGACCCAGTGCCCCCCTTCAGACAAATTTCTGGAAACCTATGTAAAGGCTCTAAGTGACCCAGAGGTGTTTCATGTAGCAGAAACCCCAAATGATACCAATAAGCGCAGCATGACCGCTAGATGGCAGACCTCAAGTTTTAGCCTAAGGAGCTAAATACAACCTATAATCGGACCCAGCAGAATTTGATTTGGGAGTTGCAATGAAACTGTGCTTCTAGTTCTAATGAGAGCTGAGGGCACGGACGACTGCCAGCTCGCTCTAATGAGAAGGCGTAGACGAGCTGGACGTCCCCGTCCCAATGATGGACGTGTGGCAGTGTTGGAGTGGGGATGAGAGGAGACCAGGACTGACAGGAGTGTGAGACACGCCCCAGGCCTCCCACGTGGACAGGAGATGTCAGGGATGTGTGGCTAACAGAGATTGCCACGTGCCAGATGGGAAACTCTCTGGGGACCCTCACAAGTAGTCACAACCCAGCAGTTATCTACATGGGGAATAAACAGTACAAGGGGCCAGTGACTCTGGAATTGGCTGGGCCTGATAATCACTGGCTGGGAGTGAACTCACGTGACAAACAGTGACCGAGTGCTCCGTGGACGTGCAGTGTTATCTGAGCGGTCACAGTGCAGCCAACAAGCAGCGTCCACCCTCACGAAGCTTCTAGTCTAACAAGGGAGGCAGAAAAAACAGCCTTGGGAACCTTAGAAGGGGATGAGTATCCATGACCAGTGACATAAAACCACTCAAACAAAAGCTTAAGCAAATGCTGGGCTTTGTTAAAAACCTGGAACCCACCAGGTGGCCCCGTCAGAAACCCCGGTGGTGTTTCCTCTCTCACCCTCTGCCTCGCTTTGTGCTGACGTGGCCTCCAAATTGTATTCATTGCCGTGAGATTTCGCCTTGCTTTGTTTTTCAGGGACCTGAAGCTGGATAATATCCTCTTAGACAAAGACGGGCACATCAAAATAGCGGACTTTGGGATGTGCAAGGAGAACATCCTGGGCGACGCCAGGACAAACACCTTCTGCGGGACGCCCGACTACATCGCCCCCGAGGTAGGTATGGGCCTCCCCGAGGTCCCCACAGCCCTGTGCTGTGGTTCTCCCCTCCTCAGAACCAGAAGGGTTTGGGGGCCAAGATTTGCACTTGGTTTTTTCCTCAATGCCGCTGCACCTGTCACTGGTTGCTGTTTTTGCATGGGGGCTGCTCCTGTCACTAAGTGCCACATCTCTCCAAAGCCCAGCGAAGTTGACCTGCCCCTCTGCTCATGGCTGTGACCTACCCGCAGCCTTAAAATATACTCACTGAGCTCAGCTCTCCCAGAAGCAGCAGCCAGTAAGGAGCCGGGTAGAAGCGAACCTCCACCAACACCGAGTGCTGTGTCTGTGGGCCGGGAGGCCTGAGCGCAGCTTCCAGGCTGCCCCATGTGAGCACGGAGAGGCTGCCACAGTCACACCAGCCCCGTTTCCTCCTCACTGGGGTCCTAATGGTATTGTGAGCCTGGGAAACTTAACTCACCCATCCCGACCTCCCCCCAAAAATAATAATAAAACATCACTACCTCCTTCTGAGCACCCACGCGTTGGTGAAGAAGGCATGGTCAGTCTGACCACACCCACCCATCTCCCCCGCTGCCCAGCCAGGGAGATCGGAGACCCCCCACCACGTGGTCCTTCCCACAGCAGAGCTGTCCTGGCTGCTTTGGGCTCTTCCCACATTTCTTCTCAAGTCAAAGACTGTTTCTTGTTCTTTTTTAAAAAACCTTTTTATTTAGAAATAATTACACATTCACAGGAAGGGTCAGAACCAACATAGAAACTTATCCTTATCTACCCTGCTCCCAGCTCCCCCCAGTGGTGACATGTCGCATAGCTGTGGCACCACGGCAGAGCCAGGAAAGTTGACATCAGTCCAAGGGGCAGGGGGTTTTATGCCACTCTCTCACAGGGGCAGATTTGAGTGGCCTTACTGTTCACTTCTGTATATTTAATGACCTAGAGCAGGGTGATGGTAAATGCCTTGTAGAAGTATGAATGGATGAATTAGTTATTAAATGAGTGAATTCCTGATGGCTGTTTGATTAAGATAGTAACTGACCTCTGATTTCCTGGGTTAAATAACTTTAGCAGCAAATCTCTGTCATTGCCAGAATAATTACGGCAGCCCACATCTAAGAACCATGTGGCTTTTCTCTGTGGTCGTGTGGTGTTTAATTTTAATTTAACCTTGTTTAAAAGCAGGGTTGGCCCATCTTCCGTGAGAAACTGGGGCTTTCAGCTTGCAAAGCATCACTGAGCCCACGGAGGTTGGTTCATCGATTTAATAACTCTGATATTAGAAATCTCTGCTTCATGCCGGTTGGCACCAGCACAGATATTGACGCACTAAACCATTTCCAGGTGAAGTGAGGCCAGAGCTAATTAAGGCAGGAGGGAAGGAGGCCTCTGAGGGCGGACTCAGTTCAACCTGAGTTCCCCTTCCTAATACTTCTAAAATACCTGGAGGATGTTGGTTCTGTTCTGAGCACCACATTTCAAGAAGAAAACTGCCAAATGCAAGATATATGGAGGACAGCAGCCCAAATGTGGAAGGCTCTGAAAACCACCTCCTGTGAGGAGCAAAGACAGGAGATGGCGGAGGCGCCTCCGTCCCCGCCGCCTCACACGAGCTCCCTCCATCCTCCCCTTTCCACCTGCGGAGGTCTCGGTGTGTCAGCCTTACCCTCATTGACCCCACCAACATGTGCTTTATGCTACATCCTTTCCCTGCAAACCTTCCTTTCTGATCTGTTTCTTCTGCACCTTCCAGAATCTTCTTCCCAGGACTTGTTTCTCTCTTCAGAGCCTCTCCCCTTCCTCACATCTCCATGCGTGCCTGTCTGCAGGTGACCTCACGCTTGGTCCCCTGCTCCCGTCCTCATCCTGCTCATTCTCCACAAGCAGCTTTATCTATAGCTGTGGTCTTAGCTCCAGAACCAACACGCATGGCTGGAATTCTTATTCCACCGTCTGCTGTCCCGTTCAAAGTGCCCAGGCGTCTCCAGAAAGGACCAACCCACGCTCACTCCCTACTGCACTTGTTTCCCCAGCCTGCTTCCTTTTTTCCTCTTTTTTTCATAAATTACATGTCATCTGCTTAGTCACCTTGATTGAAAACTAGGAGTCATCCAAGTTGTCTCCTTCTTTCTTACCCCTCACATCGAGCCAAACACAGGGACCATCTGAAACTGGAACTCTCCTGTTCATTCCCTCCCCAACCCTGGGATCCTCCTTTGATTCCTCCCTAAGCTCAGAAATGAGGGTCTGGGGCCAGGCAGGGTGGCTCACACCTGTAATCCCAACACTCTGGGAAGCCAAGGCAGGTGGATTGCCGGAGTTCAGGAGTTCGAGCAAGAGCGAGACCCCATCTCTAAAAATAGCTGGGGAGGTGGCAGGCACCTGTAGTCCCAGCTACTCAGGAGGCTGAGGCAAGAGAATCACTCGAGCCCAAGAGTTTGAGGTTGCTGGTGAGCTGACGCCACGGCTCTCTACTAAGGGTGACAAAGTGAGAATCTGTCTCAAAAAAAAAAAAAAATTGAGGCTCTGATTTACTCATCAAAGACTCTCCAGTCACCCCCACCCTCACAGCTGCTACTCTGATCTGGGACACCAGCATCTCTTGCCCTAGATCTCATCAGTGACATCCCTCTACCTGGCTTTGCTACCTCTCCACTCATCATCTCACATCCTCATTACATATTTTCAAATTTTTTGAGTAGTTAAAAAAGTACCTCCACGATATGTGTTTATTTATACACGAATCACATGCATTATCGTCAGCTCGTGTGGTCTGGGTGTTAGTTACCTAACACGCCTAAAAGGGAATATAATCACGGCACAGTTCAGTTGGTTTTGCTAAAAGCCAGAAGAGCAAATTGAAAATCAAAAATGTTTGCTCAACACGCAAACTCGAAAACCTTGGCATTGGATAGTCGTTTCTACCCAGTCCTCAGCTCGTCAGGAGACCCAGTTTTCAGTGTGAGCTTTGTGGAAACCACGGGTGTCATTACCAACGATATCCACAGAAGGGCTTTGAGAAGTTGGGGAGGCCTGTCACGACCTCATCTCTTCCCCTCACGTCTCGGCCTTTTGGTTCTCAGATCCTGCTGGGTCAGAAGTACAACCACTCTGTGGACTGGTGGTCCTTCGGGGTGCTCCTCTATGAGATGCTGATCGGCCAGTCGCCCTTCCACGGCCAGGACGAAGAGGAGCTCTTCCACTCCATCCGCATGGACAGTCCCTTTTACCCTCGGTGGCTTGAGAAGGAGGCAAAGGACCTTTTGGTGAAGGTAAGAGATGAGATGAGCACTGGGTTTTCTGATCGGCATTCCGTTCCTGTCTAGATTCTGCCTGAGGCTGGTGAACAGTGATCACTTTGCCCTGGGTTTAAATGGGATACGCGCTGTCTCTGTGCTAAGCAAGGCACCAGTATGGTTGGTGAGCATTAGACATCAAGACGTTCAACATCAAGCATAAGATAAGCACGGCCGTGTGTCACTTAGGAAAGAAAAGCCCAGGACCAGCTCCATGACTCTTGAATACCCTCATTGGGAGGCGTGGTTGGTCCACTGAACAAGCATGGTTTGTGGTTTGAAACTCAAACTTCTGTTTCCCATAGTGGGTGTTAAAAGTGTTGAGTCATTTCATCTTCCCTCGCCCCGGGTTGAAAACGTGGATGGGATACCTGCCTTTTCTGCTTACTCTTCGGTAAAAGACAAACCGACTGTCTCTCTGAAGGCATAGAACTGGCTCAGTCGAGAAATTAAAACCATTCAGGCCAAGATGTTAGTCATCACAACAATCTTAGCTTTAAACTAAGACTCTTGATCCCTTCCCTCCGGTCAGGACTCCTGGGTGCTGGTGGCTCATCTTTGGAGAAAGGAGAGTGGTCTTGTCCTCAACCTTGTCCTCACGCTTTCCTCTCCAACTCCTGAGTTTCTGCCTTAGATGCCAGAAGGTAGAAGCTGAGAGGGGACAGGAAACAAGCAGAAAGGCTGGGTGTCCTCATACTTTTGGAACCTAGAGGGAGGTTAAAGCTGAGACTGTTGTGAGGCACTCCAGTAGCTTGTTCGTTTTTATTTTGTTTGTTTATTTTTTAAGAGTGGTGAAAAGTTTTTCATTTTTTTTAAATTTCAGATTAATATAAGTGTTCAAATGATTACACTGTATTTGTTAAGTAGAGTCCAAGTTGTAGTTCTGCCGCTCACCAATAAACCCTTACCCTGTGCTCATTAGGTGAGAACTCACCCATCACACTCCCTCCTCCCCCTCCCCCCACTTGAGTTTAATCATGTCTTTCTCTTGTGTGGGCCTGTAGTTGTTCATCTACCAGTTTCATACTAGTATTCAGTGCACTGGATACTTGATTTTTCATTCTTGTGATACTGTCCTAGGGAAAATGTTCTCCAACTCCACCCAGCTTAATACAAAAGATGTAAAGTCTCCAACTTTTTTATGGCTAAGTAGTAGTCTATGGTGTACATAACACCCATGGGTTGACAGGCACGTGGATTGGTCCTACATCCTGGCAATTCTGAATAGAGGTGTGATAAACATTCTAGTGCAAATATCCTTGTGATAGAATTTTTTCACGGGGGTGGGGGGTAGATACCTAGTAACGGTCTTGTGGGATCAAATGAAAGGTCTCTAGTAAGTTCTTTGGAAATACCTATCCCTGGAGGTATTTTTGCCTCAAACTTTTGGGCTATGCAATCCATTCCCTAGCCTACGTACTCTACCCATACTGACTCAGCAACACTTCCCACTGTTGGTTTCCTGTCCAGCAGACCTTCTTAGGCAGTATAGTTGACCCTTGAACAACTCAAGGGTTAGGGGCACTGATCCCCTGCACAGTTAAAAATCTGCAGAAAACTTTTGACTCCCCCCAAATTTAACTACTAATGACCTATTGACTGGAAACCGTTAGGTAACATAAACAGCTGATTAACACATTATTATGTATTATATTCTCACAATAAAGCAAGCTAGAGAAAAGAAAATGTTACTAAGAAAATGATAAGGAAGAGAACGTGTCTTTACTCTTCATTACATGGAAATGGATCATCATGGTCTTCATCCTCCTTGTCTTCACATTGAGTAGGCTGAGGAGGAGCAAGGGGGTGGGTCTTGCTATCTCAGGGGCAGCAGAGATGGGAGAGGTGGGGGAGGGGAGGCGGGAGAGGCAGGTGCACCCGGTGTGACTTTTATTGAAAGTAACCTGCATGTAAGTGGACCTGTACAGTTCACACCCACCTTGTTCACAGGTCACTGTACTTAAAACGCTCTCCCTGCATGCCCTGCCCATTGTCCACTGGACACATTGTCAATTTCTTCACCCTAACAAACTTTGAGACTGCAGGCTATTACCATCTTAGCAGCAATCTCCAGAATTCACTATCAAAGCAGAAGTCAGAATTCACCATCAAAGCAGATCCCAATCCATGACAGCCCAGGATCCAGTGAGAACCAGCGTGCAGTGCTCCAGATGGATGCTGGGCTCTGAGAATCACTAACCCAGAGCCAGGAGCTCCCAAGGCAAACCAGTGCAGAGATGTAAGAATCTCTGAGAGCATCATGAAAGACTTGGACTTTATGGGGAGACAAAATGCAATCTATAGTGTCAGAGAATGAAAGTGGATCACATCAATACAACATGCTAAATACATATAAAAATATGTATTTAATATACATATAATAAGGACCAATATTAACTACATTAACTGAGCTGTCCCAGCAACTTTTTATAGCAAAGAGACCCACCAGTGCGATCAAGTGTCTAGCAAATTTAGAAGAAGTGAAGACAGGTATTTGGGAAGAAACATTGTTTTGATCTTTATGATTATATATGTCAGCTGCTTAAAGAAATCATCATTCAAGGAAACAATTTTTAGTCTTGATCTTGCTATACTGAAAATGGGAACAGAATAGAAGCTATCAGTGGGTTTTAAGTTAAAACTTAGAAAAGCACTTAGCAGGCTCATCTTCTTGCCCTCATCTACTTTTTTCTCTTGAAGAACTACTTGGAATTAAATTTGAAAGGAATCCACTTCCACCTCTCTAATAAAAGTGACAACTTGTGTAGGGTACAAGAAATTTTGAGGCAAGTCCCGAGCTCTCTCCCTAGGGAATAAAGACCTTGAATCTGAGAAGTGTTGACTAAGCCCTCAGCCCCAACCATAACGAAACGAGGTATTTAAAAATCTAAGCCGGTTTCATTCAGTGCTCACTTTCTGACGGTGATCCACACGAGCAATAAACACAAAACTCCCTCAACGGCCAATTAAATTCACTTTTAATGACCGAACAAAACGCATCTTAAGTGAAAGCCTAATTTCAAAATTGACCAATAAAAAATGATGGCAACCATAAACATATGTTAGTGGGATCCAAATGTAAACAGTTTTGCTCTACACAAAGGCAAGTTCAAACATTATTACAATCACTACATTTATCTTACACTTGGCTCTGAGAAGGACTCAGTGGGAAGTCCCTTAGTCAGCTTGGTACAGGATCCCAGAGACTGGGTGGGTTAAACAAGACATTCATTTCTCACAGTTATGCTCTGGAAGCTGGAAGTCCAAGATCAAGGTGTCCAGAAGGGTCAGTTCCTGGTGAGGGCTCTCTTCCTGGCTTGTGGACAGCAACCTTCTTGCTATTTCTGATATGGAAGAGAGAAGGATTGAGGGAGAGAGAGAGAAAGAGAGCAGCACCAAGCTCTGGTCTCTCTGGTCTCTCTTTTGTATCAGGATTCTAATCCTGTTGGATCAGGGCCCCAGCCTTATGACCTCATTTAACTTACTTATCTCCCTAAGGGCTCCCCACAGTCATACTGTGAATTTTGAGCTAGCACAACTGAGTCCATAGTATAAGGGCTGCACCAAGAGACCTAGGCCAACAAAACCTACTGGAAAAAGAAGTGAGGAAAAAGCTTGGTCTGAACCTTCAGAGGGCTGAGGGTGCCTGAGGTCCTAGGACTCCCTTCATGCAAGTCACAGAGGGAAGCCCTGGAGCTACAGTTGAAATCTCCCAACACCTGGTGATGCTCCATAAAAACCAGGCTTCCCACACTGTGCCTCCCACACCTAGTTCAACCCCGGGATCCCAGACAGCTTCAGACAAAGACTGAGGGTAAAGGGGTGTCAGAGGCCCAATGGAGCTAACCAGAAATGACTCCAAGGAGAGAAGTTGGGAGTCATGCTTTCAAAGGAGAGCAAGGTTGGGTAGGAGGAAAGGATCACTTCTAGCAAGATGGGAAAAGCTGATCAGCTATGTGCATGGAATCATATCTGGCTGCAAGGACCCAACTGTTGATACACAGAGCAATCTGGAAGCCATAATGCTGAGTGCAAAACACCAATCTCAAAAGGTCACGTGCTCCATGAGTCCATTTACTTAACATCAGTAAAAGGACAAAGCTGCAGAGATGGGAATCAGATTGGTGTTGCTGGGGGGCGAGGCGTTGGGAACAGGAGAGTAGGCGGCACAAGACAGATCTTTGTGGTGATGGATCAGCTCGAATCTGACTTGTCCTGGGGTTGCCCAGATCTGCACATGGGATAAAATGGCACAAGCGGCTCCCATACGCCAGTGCTGGTGTGGGAAGTGCTGTCACGTGGGCCAGAACCATCAGGGGACAGCAGTGAGGAGCTCTCAGGTCTGTACTGTCCTGGGAATCTATAATTATTTTAAATACAATTTTTGAACCAAAACTAAATCTAAGCTAAGAAACATGCAAATACCAAAAATAAGAGTTTTTGCAGCAGGAGAAGATTTTGGTCTTTGGCAGAAAATGAGTCCAGGTTGAGAGGCGCAGAAACCAGGGCAGTTAAGGACAAAGGGGTAAACAGAGGGACAGCTGGTGAAAACAGCTTTTAAATTCACCTGGAAGAGTCTGGGCTTCTCCTTCCTACGTGGCTCACAGATACGCTACGCCATTTCTCTTGCACATACTCTTACAGTCGGGCTGATAAAAATTAGTCCCCATCATGCATTTTGCTGCCCATAAGACTGGCTTCCAGGTTTTATCTTTATTCCTCGTTTGCTTTGATCCATCAGTGCCCACAGCCCCATTTTCTCTAAAAATTAAAGGTAAGGCTGTTTTCCAGGAATTTTCTCCAGGGAGTTTGACATAATGTTATGGAACCCAGATGTCATAGGTCCTCTGGAATAGTCAGACACAGCAGCCTTTAGTGGCATCCGTTACAGCATCAGCTCCACACTCTGCAGCTGAACCTCCCTGGACATGGATTCATGTAGCACACTGAACAACTGCACGTCAGGAGACGCTGGGCTCCATCAAGGGTAACAGCTGGAACACCTGTGTCATCCTCGTTGATTCATCCAGGATGTGCTGTCTGCTTATTTGAAAATAATGGAAACTAATAACCTTAAACAGAAATACCTCTCCCTTTTATAGAAAGACAAGTCTGCAGAGGGCTGCAGGGGAAGGGCGGTTCCAGGTACGATCTGTCAGCAGACACTGCAGTCCTCCTCCCCCACCATCTGGAACTGTTATTTTGCCCAGACTGTCCAATAAGTTTAAACAAACTTCCTCGCATCCTAGCCATTTGTTTCCTATAAATGTAAACCACCCTGCTGACGGCGTTTACGGACAGAGCGAGTCTCTCTTCACGAATCCTACTTCCTCTGTGCAGCTTTCCTGCCATGAAGCCACTAGCCTGGCCCCCTCGTGAGGCCACTGGTCATCTTCCGGACCTCTGTGGGCTGAGTGGCTGCAGAGCAGAGAATGTTATATTTCACTAATCTGCACAAAACTGGTATTGAACCTCCACGCTGGAAATCATATAATCTCATTATACATTTTTTGAATATATTTTTAAAATTTCAGGGGTACATATACCAAGTTCAGAAGGTTCTACGTGGTGATCCCCTCAATACAAATGCCACATGGTCACCAAAAATCTGGCAAATCATGGAAAACCTGGCATGATGTGTACTTGGCCCACGGCAGTTACTTGTGACTAAATTTCATTAGAACAGCAGGAACTGGTTTGCAGACTCCTCCTGAGACATTTACACCTTCATTCCAACCTTGTTTCACCAAAAGGTTCTTAAAGAAGGTTATACAATGCGGAATATTTCAATCGAACTGATCAACACACCATCACCTCACACAAACCGGAACTATCACACGTGATAGGTCTATGTACCTGTTCCAACTTACATACAAATCCTACTTAAGAACAAACCTACAGAATCTGTCTTGTTTGTAACTCAGGGACAACCTGGAAATCTCCTGAATGACTGTCTCCTGTGATTTCCACTGGACAGTGGTTTCCTAGCTGGTGCTTTGGAACCAGCTTTTTGTAGAGCCCTCAGCAGCCCCCATGGCTGTGCCAAGGGTAGACCAGTCAGAGGTACTGGCTGGTTGTGTGAAAATTTCCCTAGGAATTTTGAAAGAGATTCCTTTTTAAAAATGAAAAACAAAATCTCTACCGTACTACAGCTTCATCTGTGCTACATTTGTTTAGTAGAGTCGAGCCTTTGAAGGCTTTTGCGTGGTAAAGCAGCCCAAGTGAAGCGTGTCCAGAACATGCAGACAGGCTGCTTCTATAAACAGTGAAGCCCGAGACCCTCGCGGTTTAGCTGCCAAAGGCAGTGAGGCCCTGGCAGGGCCCCTGGACGATGGCTGCATTTTGCTGTGTTTCCTGTTGTAAAGATCCATCGCCTCCTTGAAACACCCTGTCACTTGTGGTTGCTTCACAAACATCTGGCTGATGTCAGGACAGTGGGTGACCCCTCCAGACACCCAGGGGACCTGCGACTTCCCTAAGTTAATGTGCAGATGCTTCTGGCCCTTCATGCCCTTGGCAGGTTTGTGGAAGCTGGAAAGGTTTCCAAGTTTCTTTCCTGTCTGGCACGTGTTCACTTTGACCTCCGAGGGGACGGTAAGGGGAGAGGAAGACATAGGGGAAGGTTCCCTGGTGGACCCTCAGAGAGGATAAGACATCGAATTACCGTTACCACCCAGCAGGTTTGCGGAGGCAGGACTCGTGTCCTCTACTCAGATGCCTTTTCAAGTCCGAGCCAACTGTCGGGGACTAGTTAGTATTATACCTAATTCCTCACCAAGCGGGAATCCTAAGAAGGAAGCTTTGTAAAAACTTAGACTCAATTGGTGGACCACCCATCAAATGGCAAATAAATTGCCTACTTACTCAGTGCCATTGGGTTTTATAGACCAGGAGTTAGAGTGAACGTGTGTGCACATGTGTGTGCATGTGTGTGTGCCTGAGTTCACGTGTTCACGTGTGTGCCTGTGTTCATGTGTGTGCATACGTTCATGTATGTGTGTGCCTGTCTGTGTGCATATGTGTGGGTATGTTCATGTACGTGTGTGCCTGTCCACACCTGTGTGTGCATGAGGGTATATATTGCCATTTCATCCATCTTGGCTCTTGGCTCTCTGTCCAGGGAGGAAACTGGCTCAGGGGTCTGCCCCTTGCTGGGGTCCTAAACCTCTGGCAAAGGTGATTTCAAGCCAGGTTATAAGACTCAGAAGAAAGCCCACCAAAGGCAAAAGGCCAGGGAGCCAAAGCCCAGACTCCAGAACATTCAGAAAGGCTCCTTGGGGGAGAGCATCGGGACCAGGCGGCTTGGCTCAGTCTTTCTGAAGGTCCAAAAAGCCAGGGCTCCTGCACTGAGCAGGCGGCTGGCTCGTCCCTCATCCTGAGAAGTAAAGGGCTTCTCTCCTCTCCCCTCCAGCTCTTCGTGCGAGAACCTGAGAAGAGGCTGGGCGTGAGGGGAGACATCCGCCAGCACCCTTTGTTTCGGGAGATCAACTGGGACGAACTTGAGCGGAAGGAGATCGACCCACCTTTCCGGCCTAAAGTGGTAAGGACACGCCGTGGGGCTGCTTGGTTCAGCCCGCTCTCTCCATTAGGGCGTCTGCCTGACTGAGCGACCTCACTCCTGCTCCCTGCCCCGCCCTCCGGGAAGAATGCGCTGCCTTCATCCAGGCTCCTGGGCTAGTTGGGGATGGGAAGGTGAAGAGGTTACTCTTGTTTGCAAAATGTAACCTCTGCGTTCAAGTTACACCTGCATGAAGGCGGCTGCGTGCAACTCCCCTGAGCTGGTAGGAGACGAGGCTTTGCCCCTGCCACGCACACCCCACAGGGGCTACAGCCTGGGTGATCCAACGTTGTACATAAGCCCTGCTCCCTATCTCAGGAATCTGGAGCCATTTTTAACAATATTTATTACGGTTTGTTGTCATCTGTAATGCGTGCATGTGACTACATTCCCCAGGAGCAATTGTTAGGTGGTCTTCAGCTTAAGAAAAAAATTAATATGTTGGTACTTAGCAAAAGATAGATCTCTAAATTCTCACATAGATACTGGCTAACAGAAGTCACTAAACCCACACCGGGAAAGGCAGAACAACCTGGACCATGCAGGGAGGGCCGCGATAAAGAGGAAAGTAAAGCCGGGTTGGGATGAAAACGTGCTGGAACTGGACGGTGGGGACGGTCACACAGCAACCTGAGTGGCCTTAATGCCACAGAACTGTACACTGAGAACCTGTGCAGATGACCGATTTTATGGTATGCATAGTGTGCCATCATTTTCTTAAATAAAAAATAATTTGTAAAAGGTCAAAGCAAAATGGTGGGTTTGCCAGCTGTAACCATTCCTCGTGATTGCAGGATGTGATGGAAAGGAACTGTCCCTGCCGTGTCTTTGCACCAAACCTCACGGGCTCGTAGGGTTCACAGCCTAGCGTTCACTAATAACTGGCCACAGTTATTAGTCATGATAGCAGGTGGCCAGAAGAAGCAAATAAATGCCCCTTCTTCCTACTGTGTTTCCCCCAAAATAAGACCTACCCAAAAAATAAGCCCTAGCAGGATTTCTAGTTAAATATAAGCCCTACCCCGATAATAAGACCTAGCAATAGGCGTGGCTATGCAGCACATCTGCATAGTGGAGATGGAGCATGGGTGCGGAGAGGAAGGCATCCCCTGAAAATAAGCCCTAGTGTGTCTTCTTGAGAAAAAATAAATATAAGACAGTGTCTTATTTTGGGGGAAACACGGTAGAATTAGGATAGGTGTTCTCAACGTTTGTCCCAAGCTCTGGGGACATTCTGAAGGTTCAGTGGACTAGCCTCTCACACTCCAGCCATTTGCACCATTCCCGTATCTAGCATGTGGATTCAGTATTTGTTTGAGATAATGTGGAGTTTTACCTGGCCTTAGCTATCAGAACAATCACGTCTCACCTTGCATGGCAGATTAAAATTGACTTGCTATTTTCCAAATCAAAATCAGAACTTTTAAGCGTACCCTGTAAGTCAAGTTCTAGCTCTGCTGAGAGGGAGCGAGCTCGCTGAACTGTATTCTGCACGGCCACAGGCCACGCACCTCCCCCAGGGCCCCTTTGAAGGTAGGAAGGGCCTGACCCCCAGTCTTGCTTCTCCCTGTTCACGGGACTTCCTGCTGGTAGCGGTGTCCTCAAGCTTAGAGAGCTGAGTGACGGACCTAACTGAACAGTACGTGTGAAGGAGACGGGGGCTCTCACTGTCTCTTTTTTGGTGTTATTTCTTGTCCTGAGAAACAATGGACCAGTGGTCAGGAAGGAGTTGATCCCGGTTTGTGCTTTCTGTGAAGACATCCAAGATATTTAATGATAAGATTAACACGGGTCAGGGACCCAACAATAACAAAGGACGCAGATTAAAAAAGAACAGGAATATACAACCCGCAGAGTCCCTTCCCTCCTCCCTCTTCTCCGCCCACTTTCCTTACGGGACAGGGGCTGGGTTTGGGCTCACCACTCAGAGCTTTCCAGGCACTATTAACTAGAAACAGTGGATCCTATTTGAATATATACAGTGGATTTTCTTTATATGAGTTTAATGACTCTGTTACGGCGCCGATGACTCGGAATCATAGATATTTTCAGTAAAAATCATACGCATCGTATCAATGTACCCCCCAGCTTAGTTTATCTGCAGACGCCAACTTTGTCATCGTGGGTTGTAGTCTAGATAACAAACGTTAAGATAATTAACATAGTTGCTCATTTTCTTCTCTCTTCTTCTCTCCCCCCTTAAACCCTGACCAAGAAATCAGCGTATGACTGCAGCAACTTCGACAAGGAGTTCTTAAATGAGAAGCCACGTCTGTCCGTCGCCGACCGCGCGCTCATCAACAGTATGGACCAGAACATGTTCAGGAACTTTTCCTTCATTAACCCGGGGATGGAGAGGCTGATTTCCTGACTCCTCCGGAGGCGCGAAGGAATCTGCCTTCTCTTTGGGACCCAGTCTAAGCAACACTCCTAGGATTCCTTTTTCCACTTGGAAAAGAGAAGAAACACTCAACAACATAGAGACCCGTTTGCTGTTCAGCTGATGTGTTACCTGTAGCAGAAACCAACTCCACTTCACTAAGGAGTATGCCCTGTGTGTTTGCCTCCTGCCACGTTCCACAGACACCCTTGAAGTTAGGTCATTACTAACCGTAGTTACTTACTTGAAAGGTGATTCTCCACACTGGGAAAGGTTTGAAAACTTAACACTGCTCTAAATGACAGCTCTTCACTTAGGCACCAACTCCTGAGCCGTGAAATGCTCCCTGAATGGAGGTGCGAATGGAAAACAGACTTCTCAGGACTGAGACAGCCTGTCCGTTGCCTGGTACGCGGGGCGGTGGATCCTGTTCAGCCACAGACTAGTAACCACTTGGCCATTTTATTCTGTTGTATCTGTGGAGGTGCGAATGGCTAGAAGACATCTCCACATAGGTTTTCATGGGAATTCTTCACAATAAACATAGCTTATAACCTGAGATTTACAAATCCATTCATTCTGATTAGGCATAAAATTCATAGGACAGAGGACGGTGGAAAAGGGAAAAAGCTTCCCTGCTGGGGAAGGTTGCTCGAACACCTGCACTGGTTCTCTCGTCGGGATAGATGGTAAATTTAGAGTTCAGCAAAGAAAGCGTCCTGTCACTGTCACCCATAAGCCCTTTCCATCCATCCATCCCTACCTGACTTCAGTAGCACTGCGGTCATTCACGACCATCCTCGCCTTATAACAAGAGAAGAAATGGAGAGCATAATTCTTCTGAGAGGAAAGAAAGCCTGAGACTGATGATTGGACAACTCACGAACCCCTCTTGAGCCATCATTCAAGATACAGGGCCCACACCTGCTCTGGGCAGTAGTCAATCGTGTTCGATTAGAATTTTAACTATATGTTTTTTAAAGTATCTGTGCTGTTTGTATATTTTGATAAAATGTTGTGACTTAATGAAAAAGAGGTGGATGTGTAGAAATGGAATAAAAACGCGAAGACAGACCCCTCTTGGTAGTTTAATTCCCTGTGGTCCTCTCCACCCCAAGAACTTGGTTCTGCCGTGTTGATGATCAGAATGTAGCTAGCCTTGAGTTGATGTTGTAAACTTGGGGGAGCGTAAAAAAAATCCCAAAATGGGTGAGAAATTCAGATATTCCTTAATTATTGTTGGTACAGAAACCACAGGGGGTTCAGACTATTTCCAGTTGTTGGAACAAAGAGGATTCTCAAAGAAGAAAGGAATTTGTTTTTTCCTGGCCAGGGCCAGGTTTGAACCCGCTACCTCTGGTATATGGGGCCGGCACCCTACTCCTTTGAGCTACAGGCGCTGCCCCAAGAAGAAAGGAATTTTAATGTGAAAGGCGTCTGTTGGGAGAATTGGAGACATAGGCTCTAATCTGTCTCCCAGACCAAGAGATTGTGGGCTTTGTAAAGAGGGGCCACATGCATTGGGACAGGACACAGTCACTGGGACAGGTCACATGCACTGATGCAGGTCATGGGGGTCATGATTCTTGGCGTCAGGAATCTTGCTCAGGGGCCTCAGAGTCTCAACTCCTCTGTCTTATAAAATTCCTGCCATTTCTAGGAAAAACTCAAAAAGTTCAGGTAGTTTTTAAGGTTCAGGCAGCTGTCTGCATTCTCGATTCTTAATGTGCCTTGATCAAAGAAGGACCAGACCCACCAGAAGCCAGGCAAGTGTGAAACAACGGAGTTTACTGAGGAAGAGAAAGATGGTTGATAGAGCCAGATATACGTTCACCACAGAGGATGAACAGGCTCCCGCCCAGAGCAACAACCAAGGCTCTGGTCACGGTCTGGGCCCCTGCTTTATACGTCTGGACTGGGCCCTCCTCAGGGTTCAGAACCCCCGTGGCGGACAGTTAACCACATGGTTGGGTTACTCAGGTCACTTTGCCAATCCTGCTGTACCTGAGCTGCTGGTTAGAGGCTGGGGATTCCCTGCACTCTTCTGCAGATTTGGGTTCTCCTTCCCCAGGTGTGGGAGCTGCTCGGGGCAGGATTGAGATGGGGCAGCTCCGAGACCCTCTTCCCAGGCGGTGCCTTGCTCCAGGCAGCCCCGAGGCAGAGCCCCCACTTAGCGCTCTTTCCCTGGGCGAGCTGGAGCTCTACCTACCTAACATTTATGCCGCCTGTATACCCACTGTTTCCTGCCTCTGGGCCTCCCTGGTGCTAATTCTTCTGCCTGGAATGCCCCATTCCCCCAAGTCTAAAGCCTACCTGCCCTATAGAAGGATGGTTACAAGGCTGGGGATGAGAAGGGGGATAGGAAATGGGGGGTCGTTGATCAGAAGGCACAGAATTTCAGATAGATGGGAGGGACGGGTTTAGAGATTTATGGCATGGCAGGGTGACTACACTCCGTGGTCATTACTATATATTTCAAAACACCAAAGAGTAAATTTCAAATGTCTCACCACAAAAATGATAGGTTAATGAGGGGGATAAATGCATTAAGTAGCTTGATTTCATCATGCCACGTTACATGCATATATCAAAACATCCCAGTACACCCCATAAATGTATATGATTATGACATGTCAATCAAAAATAATACTAATTTCTTTTTTTTTTTGAGAGAGAGAGTTTCAAGCTATCACCCTGGGTAGAATGCTATAGCGTCATAGCTCACAGCAACCTCCAACTCCTGGATTTAAGTGATTCTCTTGCCTTAGCCTCCCAAGTACCTGGGACCACAGGTGCCTGCCACAACACCTGGCTATTTTTTTAGTTACAGTTGTCATTGTTGTTATAGCAGGCCCCAGCCGGGTTCTAACCCACCAGCCCCAATGTATGTGGCGGGCGCCCTACCCACTAAGCTACAGGCGCCGCCCAATATTTTTAAAGTTTTTTTAATTAATTAATTTGTTTAAAGTAAGTAAAGCCTGCCTGTCTCTCGGGGTGCAGTTGGAATGATAGCCTGCCGTGGAGGCCGCCCACGCAAGCTGGCATGTCCCCACTCCCTGATGTCCAGTAGTGTTTTATGGCTGGTTATTCAAGCTGCCCACTGTGTCCCGGTCAGCTGTGAGCCTCCTGGGGGCAGCATCTCTGTCCATGATAGCATCATACTTCCCACGGTGCCTTTCATGTTAGGGCTCAGAAAGTGCCACTGGGTGGACACAAAAAACATGAGTGTAGAGGAACCACTTGTGACCCAAGAAACTGCCTGGAAAAAGGGAGGCCTGCTGAGACCAGCCCCTTTTCATGTTGCTTTTGTGTTTTTTACACTCAAGCTCGTTGTTGACACAGAAAGGCTCCTGGCGTAGGGCTGATGTCCCGCAGGTTAGTACCAACACGCCCACATGCATTGTCAGCAAACTGATTTCTGTTCTGATTTGGTGGTGCTCATGCTATGTTGGTATGTAGATAGTCTGAATATCAATCCTAAAGTAAGAAAAAAATAGTAGCAACAATATTATATTCAGAGATAACAAAGGAAGTATTATATCCACATCATATCTATGAAAAAGACCTGGTGCTATGAAAATTCAGAAAGGTAAAGAAATCTCAAAAAAAATCAGAGCAACATGAAAGCTCGGAAATGTTAGAAAAAAAGATTTAAAAGTTATTCAGTTTTAGTACTGAGGTCCAATTCTAGATAATAGATGTTAACAAGAGAGGACAAAGAACTCAAAGGGGAGAAAGTTATAAAAGAAACAGTACAAGAAAACTTTCCACACCTGAAATATGTAGGTATTTCAGTGTGAACAGAATATTTTAGTGCCCAGTAAACATCAATGGAAAAAAAGATCTCCACCAAAGCGCATAATAAAAAACTTTTACAACACTGGTGATGAGAGAGAGATTGACCCAAAACCTTCAGCAGAGAACAGAAGAGGATCAGAGTGATATCAGACTATTCAGAGTTAACACCAAAAGCTACAAGACAATAGAACAAGGTCTTCAGAACTCTGAGAGAAAATAAATTTTAAACGTAAAGTTCCATAACTGGCTGAATGATCGTTCAAGTGTTAGAATATAATGAAGACGTTTTCGGATAAGCAAGTTCTCAAACGTATCGACCATGAGCCTTTTATCAAGAGACTGTATTCCACCAAAGAAACCGGGGCAGGAATTTGGGGAAAGGGTTACATCAAAGGAAAGACAGAGGCGGAGGAACCTGGAAACAGAGGGACCAATGATGAGTGAGGGAAACCAGGGAAACTCACGCGGGTAACTGTGAAAAGAAATTGAAAACAGCAGGTGTACCGTCTGAGCCCAGAGAGCTTCCCGCAGACTGCCCCGAGGTAGCAGGAGCCACAGAGGGTTCTCCCTTCAGGGAAAAACCAAACACAGAGATTCCACGATCTAGTGGGTTTTAAGATTTCATTTCTGGCTCAGCACCTATAGCTCAACCGGCTAAGGCGCCAGCCACGTACACCTACGGTGGCGGGTTCGAATCCCCAGCCCGGACCTGCCAAACAACAATGACGGCTGCAACCAAAAAATTGCCGGGCATTGTGGAGGGCGCCTGTGGTCCCAGCTACTTGGGAGGCGGAGGCAGGAGACTCGCTTGAGCCCAGGAGTTGGAGGTTGCTGTGAGCTGTAATGCCACGGCACTCTACCCAGGGGGACAGCTTGAGGCTCTGTCTCAAAAAAAGAAAGCACAGGGAAGGTTCTCTTTCATTTGGCATAATATCAGTTAGGATTGCTTTCCCTTTACAATGAGTCCCCTCATAATACCTGATTGAAATCATATTTATGTTTTTAATATTGTTTATGCATAATAGTCATCACATTTACATAATGCTAAAGATTATGAGATTGATCTGTTTTTAATTTTTAAAATCAGCCTTTACTGAAAACACAGATAATGACATAATATTTGACAAAAGGAAATAGCACGTAATTTGACAAAATAAAACAAAGGTACGGCTGACAGTTTGAAGAATTAAAAGAAAGTACAACGCACTAATTTCTTATCTTACATGGTGTGAGCTCAGCAGGTAGTCTTAAATCACAGAAATCACAAAATATTCACTAAAGACTATTTTTAAAGCCATAAGAAGTCACTAGAAGTATTAGAAATGGGAAAGGTAGGAGTTAATTTAAGATCTACAGGTATCTTTCATAATAGACAGCTAGTAGATATTGTCTAACGTGAATAAATAAAGTTAGAAATAAAACACATAATTTAGACAGCCAATGATAACCACATATGAACTGAACACCAAAAAATGTAAGTGGTGGCTCAGCGCCTATAGCTCAATCGGCTAAGGCGCCAGCCTCGTACACCTAGGGTGGCGGGTTCAAATCCCCGGACCCGCCAAACAACAATGACGGCTGCAACCAAAAAATAGCGGGGCGCTGTGGCGGGCTCCTGTGGTCCCAGCTACTTGGGAGGCCGAATCAAGAGACTCACTTGATCCCAGGAGTTGGAGTTTGCTGTGAGCTGTAATGCCACAGCACTCTACCCAGGGGGACAGCTTGAGGCTCTGTCTCAAAAAAAAAAAAAAAATGTAAGTGGTTATGACAACAAGAGATTACAGATGGAAGGAAGAAATTTTCATTTTATTCTATTTATTTTTAAGCCATCTGAAGATATAGATTCATAAATAAAGATTTATTTTCCTCTTATTATTCCCTTTCTTCAAGAAGAAATAATTACATCTTTTAAAGTAATCTTCGCACTTGCATCATTGACCAGTTCTGCTCTACTAACAAAATTAATTAGAACAGTAAATCTTGGGTATTACTAGAATTCTTATCCTATCCTACGTTTCATAGCAATCTGCAAAGTTTTTATGTACATTTTCTCAGCTAATCGATTAAGTAACTTCTTACCTGCATTGTATGATTGGTGAAACTTACTTCAGTTAAATAATGTTCTCAAATCCTTTAATTTTTCAAAAATAATGTATGTCAGAAGCCATTGTAGCCACAGGGATCGAGGGGTCAAGGACACAGATGCAATTCCTGGTCTCGGAGTTACCAGTCCAGCTGATGGTGAATGATAGTCATCCAAGTGAATATTCAAGTAAGAATGGAGAGAGGTGATATGTAGGAAGACAATGTGGTTCCTGAAAACCTCTACAGACTAGTCTGTTCTAAGGGGATGATGGTAATGAAAAAGACAAGGAAAGAAGAACAGCAGCAATGATTGTGGGAGATAGAGCACTGTCCAGCAGACAGACCCTGACCAAGGAGGCTGGAGCAAACCGCCCATGGGGGATCAGTGCTAAAGGTGGAGCTGGCCCGACTGTAGGATCAGTCAGCCGTGATGAACATTGTCCTCTTTACCTGAGGATGCTCAGAAGGCATTAAAGGACAAGGAGATATAATATGATCAGATTTGCATTCTGAGATAATAATTCTGTATGGAGAAGCCAGTAATTGAAGGGCTGGGGTTTCAGAATGCAAGTAGCAGATATTCAGTCTCCCAGGCTAGAGCTCTTCCCCCTAAAATCGCCTTTTGAGATACATCCTCCTACTTGCCAGTTAAATGACTCATTTAAATGTTGTGCTTTAGCACAACTGTCAGCAACATGTGAAGAGTTGAACATCATTATCATTGTTAAATATCGCCCAGAGTAGCACCTTACACGGAGAAGAAAATCAATACATTCTGAGTTCAACAAATGAATCTATTGTTTCTGGGTTACCTTTTAAATCATCATGCCAAAGATGACATCCCTATATCTCTTTGACCTATATTTCCTTTCTTTGGAATACTAATTATAACTCTTTGCTCTTCTGCTCCCTCAAATAAGGAAAATGTGTCTTGGATATCACCAGTGCACAGCAGTGAAGAGATTTCTATAAAGTATAGAGGAACAAGCTAGGAGGAAGGAAAAGAGAAAAAGACTAGATTCTTATACTATCGTTTAATCTAAGAAGGGCTTACATGTCTGAAACGTGCTACCGGAGCCCTGTATTGGGGAAGGTAATGACGGGGGGTGGGGGGGACAATGAGATAGTAGTAATTAGTGAGCATGAAAGGAAAGGGATAATTCAGTTATCAGGACTACACGTGAACAGATACCCAAACACAAAACATACTAGGTCCCACAGAGCTCAATGAGCTTGTACACACAGCCACACGCACTTACAGAAACGCAGTCAGAAGACAGTCATTGCACATGCAAAACAGCCAATCAGAGGAAGCTGGTGTACATACAAAAGCTCATCTGTAGACCTGTGTGAACAAAGGTGATCCAGGTGAGTGTCAAAAAAACTCAGAAGGCAAATGAATAACAGCAGCAAACTGAGTTTTTCTGCTTAAAATAGACTGAAATCCCACCTTCAAATGAAGTACGCCCCGTTCCTTTGATCTTGCCAGCCCCTGAGTCACTACGTTGCATGTAATACATTTATAAGGTATCTCAGACACTGGGAACAGCTAATCATCTCAGCAAAAGGCCTCCCAACACAGTAATTTGGTGGGAAATGCTTAGGAAGCGCCTAACAGGAACATTCTTCTATTTGCTTCTCAGCTGATGGTGTCATGAACACCCACACGCACTTTTAGTTAACAATGTGCCAGAAACTATTGTCCTTGCTTTTACCGTCCCACACGTAATTGCATCCTTCTTCCTCGTAGCTTGTTTTTCAGAAAGGTACACTTCCAACTAGGAAAGTAGACTTTAGAAGTTGGCGTTCATGATTCATAATAATGAAATCAACAAGATTGAATCATTTGAAATGTATTTAAAGAGTCCCTTTATTCCCCTGGAAGTTTCGTATACACATGAATATGTACGTACATCACAGAGAGGCGACTTGGCATGTAGAATGATCTGGACGGGAGAAAAAATACAGACTGTATACTGGATATATGGGGAGAGATTAAAGGGATATGAGTAGCGGCCACTGATAGCACTGAGATTTCATAAGGGTTAGTCTGTCAATGTTGCACAAATGTTTTTCAGAGACTGAAGGACTTTTAAAGACTGAAATCGTACTGGGAAGATTTACACAGTATTTCTTTTAAATCACAGTGACTAAGTCCCTTCCCACTTAGCATGGCCAGACAGGAAGGTGTGTTCCTGGGTCATCAAATTTCAGTTATCTCAGCAAATTCAAATTCTTCACAAACCTTTCCATATACCTCAAATAGACATTTGTTAGAATTGGGGGGCTTGGCAATTAGCCCACCTAGTCAAGCTGCCCTAAGAATGGATCAGTTTGCTAAATATATGTATGACCCATTCAAGTCTGACTGACTAATAAGCTCTATGTCCCATGGGCAAATTACCCCAGACTATTGTACCTGAAATTCTATGAATAACCTCAAAATTCTTTTTGCTCTCCTTCTATACTAACACACCATTTAAAAAATTTAATTTCCAAGTTAACTATGTGCAGAAGAAGCAATTAGTATCAGTAAAATTACATTTTTCTTTTACTTTTAATAAAATTGCATTCCCTGTTCAGTGCCAATCCGTTATGTATTTCCTCATTTTTTTCAAACTCTAACCAGACAGAGTTTCTGGAACTCGAGCGGAGATATAGACCTTGAAATTACCTGTATAATCGTGTTCTGTGATATGTTCCTGTCTTGCTGTAGCCAATCTTTCCTTAACAATGTCACTGTCCTTTCCATCCACAAATTAGTCAAATGAACTAGAATGCACCTGCTGACATTCAGATGCTACTGCCCGAAAAAGCTTCCTCTTTTATGCCAATTCCAAGTAATTAGTAGTGGCTTCCTGCCACGCTGTGCAGAGAAGTAAATTCTCATCTGGGTGAAGCTTGTCAGTGATCTATAGGGATAGGGAATGAGTAGGACCAGCAGGTGCACTTTCTAACTCTGCTTCTCAGATACAGCTTACCTGGAAAGAATCATTCTAAAAAATTAATTTTTTTCTATTTCTTTTTATTTGGGGAATCCAAATACAAATTAATAAAAAATAAAAAAAAATTAGATGTAGAAGTGAAAGGTGAAGAGCTCAGTACACACAGGGAAGTGGAGGTTGCCAGGAGACAGCAATGAGGATGATTGGCCACTTGCCGCCATGTTTCCAGGAAGTCCTGATTTAGCTTCACCTGCAGTTTTTGGCCAGGGCCAGGTTTAAACCCACCAGCTCCAGTATACGGGGCTGGCACCCTTCTCCTTTGAGCCACAGGTGCTGCCCTCATGACCCTTTTTTAATCATGAAAATACATTGCAGCATCAGAAAGGTTGAGAACCACCGTAACACTACTACAATGAGGAGGAGGAGGAGGATCTGTAACCAACTACTTTCTTCCCTAATAGAAAATCGCCAAAATGGAATTAATCTTTTGTTAATCTGTTCAGGAGAAAATCTGTGTGGTGGTTTTTGAAGTGAATTAGCTCTATTGGTACATTAGAAAAATCATATCTCTCACGATAGTACAGAACTAAGCAAAAATAAATAAGAAAATTGGAAAATTACTATCTTTGTTTAAGCATATGGCACTCATTTCTTCATATATTTAATGTTAGACCTTTATTTAATGTGATTATTTTTGCTGTAGATATTTATAAAATAGTAGACCTGTTTCTGACTCTTTGAATGACACTGGCAATGGTTATATAATAAAAACAGTAATGGAAAGACAACTTACAAGTCATATGTATATATGTTGATATTTGAACACATATACATATATACACATACGTATATCTACTGACTTAAATTTACAATTAAATGTGTACATTTACTTATTAATAGATGAGCAGTGTATTATAATTTTCTTATATATAGCTAAGTTAATTTCATAAAGGGTTATGAAAGCTAAGTTAATTTCATAAAGGGTTCCCTAAGAACTAGTAATAGGGCAATACCCATACAAAAATGTGTGTGTGTGTTTTGTTTGTTTGTTTTTGCAGTTTTTGGCTGGGGCCAGGTTTGAACCTGCCACCTCTGGTATGTGGGGCTGGCACCCTACTCCTTTGAGCCACAAGTCCACTCAGAAATGTGTTTTTGATATAATAATTATGTATATACATTAGGGAACTCTGATGCAATGCACACAAAAACTTTAAATGCAGAAGGAGCAAGATGGCAGCTGAGTTACAGCTTCTTTGCAACTGGGTGCAGTGAGATTTGGGAGAGAAGACTCTAGACATCTCAGGCTCTGCCCAGAAACATCCCTTTGTGGACCTATGGAGACAGTGGGAGACTTCTGAGCCCAAGGAAGAGGACAAAAACAGTGGAGAACTGACAGGTGGTTGCGTTTGTTTGGTCTGAGGCCATGACTACCACAGCTATAACTACAACAGCAGCGAGACTGCAAAGAGGGCCAGACTTCTCTGTAGGCTGGTCTCTTTTTTTGGACTTGTGTACTCAGTTGAACTACCTTGGGAGAACTTGGGCAAGAGTGCAGTTGATTTTAAGCTTTGTCTAGGGCCCTGGACTGAGCCACTGAGCCCTATGGAGCTAATATTGTTTGGCTGTGGGCCACATGCTCAGCCACTGTGGGAGAACTGCCCCTGCAGGCTCTTCCCTCAGGGGCACAGAGGGAGGCTCAGGCTGTGAGACCTTGGGCAAATAATCTAGTGACTGAGCAGTGCCAAAGGCCAGGACTGAGACACTGGCAAAAAGTGGAGATTACAGTGTTTGGCAGTAGCAGGCCACCTGGCAGCTTCCACCCTCAATGGCATAGACTGAGACTGGTTTGGGCACACTGGATAAGTGGGCAGCCACTTCAGGAGAGATCCCAGTGATATGTGCTTTCCTGGAAAAGCTTCTGCTTAGCCAAGGTTAACGGTTTAAAGTGTCTTTTACCTGGGCTAAGGAGCAATTTAGGCTCTCAACCCTGTGGGGTTTGAGAAATCAGCAGAAGACTCCAGTCTCCATCTCATACAGCTCTATCAGCACTTGTGATTAACAGCTCTTACCCCAGAATATCATCTGTTGCCCAGACAATATTTGACAAGATATATATACTGCTTTGTTTTACTGGTTTGTTATACTGCTTTGTTATACTGGTTTGTGTTTTTTTTTTTTAAATTTCAACATTTTCCCTCTAGATTTTTCTTCTTTTTTCTTTTCTTTCATTTTTCTAGTTTAAATATAATTTTCCGTTGTTGCCCTGTTTATTAATAAGAACTTCATTTTTGGTAGTGTTTCTGCCCCTATTATTTGGGTTTTCCCCCAATTTTATCCTGTAAGGTTTTCTGTTTGTCTGTTTTGGTTTGATTTATATTATTTGGGGGTTTTCCTCTCTATTTGGTGGAGGTGGAGGACGGTGTCTGAATAGGCTGGCAAAGAGCTGCTGACCTCAAGGGAACCACCCAAACAAGCCCCCCAGAGGGTGGGGGTTTTTAGGGTTGGATCCAAGTATTCTACTGTCTGCCTTCAGTACTCCTCTCTCCCTCTCACTGTGCCACTTCTTCCCTTCTTGCTCTTCAATCTTCTCATCCTTTTGGCCTTATACCAAAAGTACTCATCAAAACCTTATGCCAGAGGCACAGTAACTATAAGAGCAAGAGAAAGTGAAAGGAAAATTAGGGCAAGGAAACAGATAAAAGAAAACACTCATGAGGAAGAATCAGTAGAAATATCCTGGCAACATGAAAAACCAGTCCAGAGCAACCTCCCCCAAGGGACTGGGAGGCAGCTACTGCAGAGGATTCCACCTATAAAGAAATGTTAGAAATGACAGAAGGGGAATTTAGAATACAGACAAAAATAATAAAGGAAATTGCTCAGAAAGTAGAAAATAACCAAAAAAAATGAAAGAAATTGTTGAGAAAGTGGAAAAAAAAACAAAAGGAAATAACCAAAAACAGAATCCAGTAAGAGATGAATTATGTAAAGAATATAGAAAGGATATAGCAGAGCTGAAGGAATTGAAGCAGTCAATTAAGGAACTTGAAGATGCAATAGAAAGTATCAACAACAGATTAGACCATGCAGAAGAAAGAATCTCAGAGGTAGGGGACAAAGCTCTTGAGATAACTCAGATAGTTAAAGAGGTAGAAAAAGAGAGAGAGAAAGCAGAACGTTCACTGACAGGATTATGGGACTTTATGAAGCGTTCAAACATATGAGTGATTGGTGTCCCAGAAGGGGAAGAAGAATGCCCCAGAGGAATGAAAGCCTCCTAGAGAATATTATAAATGAAAATGAGGATGAAAGCCACACTAGAGAATATTATAACTGAAAATTTCCCAAATATCACCAAAAATTCTCACACAGTCCTTTGAGAGGGATATTGGACCCCAGGTCACCTCAATTCAAATAGAGCTTCTCCAAGACACATTTTGATGAACCTGTCCAAAGTCAAGACAAAAGAAAAGATTCTTCAAGCTGCCAGGAGTAAGGACCAATTGACTTACAGGGCAAATTCATCAGGGTGATGACAGATGTCTCTAATAAAATTTTTCAAGCCAGAAGACAATGGCCATCTACCTTTAATCTACTTAAACAGAACAATTTCCCGTCCAGAATTCTATATTCTGCTAAGCTAAGCTTTAAAATTGATGGAGAAATCAAATCTTTTATTGATATGCAAACATTGAGGAAATTTGCCACAACAAGACCAGCTCTACAGGAAATACTTCAACCTGTTTTACACACTGACCATCACAATGGACCACCAGCAAAATAAGCACCCAGAAATTAAAGGACAGAACCTAGCTCCCACAAAGATGTAAAAGATAAAACTAAGCAATGGACTGTCACAAAATAAGATGAATAAAACACTACCACACTTATCAATTACCTCAATAAATTTTAATGGCTTTAATTCCCCACTGAAGAGGCATAGATTGGCTGATTAAAGAACACAAGCCATCCATTTGTTGTCTGCAGGAAACACACCTAGCCTCAAAAGACAAATTAAAACTCAGAGTTAAGGGTTGGAGAACAATCTTTCAGGCAAACTGAATTCAGAAGAAAAGAGGTGTTGCAATCTTATTTTCAGATACATGTAGATTTAAAGCAACTAAAGTCAAAAAAGACAAAGATGGTCATATTGGTTAAGGGAACAATACAACAAGAAGACATTTCAATTCTAAATATTTATGCACCCAACTTAAATGTTCCCAGAATTAGTCTGAGCAATATGATTTCCTATAACACCATAATAACAGGGGACTCTAACATTCCTCCTATAGAGTTGGACAGATCCTCTAAACAGAAATTAAACAAAGATATAAGGAACTTAAATGAGACCCTAGAACAACTGTGCTTGATAGATGCATATAGAATACTCCATCCCAAAGATAAAGAATATACATTCTTCTCATTGGCCCATGCAACATTCTCCAAAATTGATCATATCCTAGGACAGGAAACAAATCTCAACAGAATCAAAAGAATTGAAATTTTACCTTGTATCTTCTCAGACCACAAGGTGTTAAAGGTGGAACTCAACCCCACACAAAGGCATGGAAATTAAACAACCTTATGCTGAATGATAGTTGGGTGCAGGAAGAAATAAAAGAGGAAATCATTAACTTCCTTGAGCATAAAAACAATGAAGACATAAGCAACCAAAACCTGTGGGATACAGCAAAAGCAGTCCTGAGAAAAAAATTTATCACTTTAGAAGCCTATATCTGAAAAACAGACAGAGAGCACATCAACAAACTCACAAACTATCTTATGGAATTAGAAAAAGAACTGTCTAAGCCTAAACCCAGCAGAAGAAAAGAAATATCCAAAATTAAACCAGAGATGAATGTAATTGAAAACAAAAGAATCATTCAAAAAATTAATGAAACTAGGAGGTTTTTTAAAAAAAAAATAAATAAAATAGATAAACGTTTAGCCAGACTAACTAGAAATAGAAAAGTAAAATCTCTAGTAATGTCAATCAGAAATGATAAAAGGGAAATAACAACTGATGCCACAGAGATACAAGAGATCATCTCTGAATACTACCAGAAACTCTATGCCCAGAAATTTGACAATGTGAAGGAAATGGATCAATATTTGGAATCATACCCTCTCCCTAGACTTAACTAGGAAGCAATAGATCTCCTGAACAGACCAATTTCAAGCACTGACATCAAAGAAACAATAAAAAATGTCCCAACAAAGAAAAGGCCCTGGTCCCAATGGCTTCACACCAGAATTCTATTCAAAGAAGAGCTTATTCTTGTACTGCAGAAATTATTCCAAAAAATTGAGGAGGAAGGATTCTTCCCCAACACGTTCTATGAAGCAAACATCCCCCTGATACCAAAACCAGGAAAAGACCCAACTAAAAAGGAGAACTTCAGATCAATTTCACTAATGAATATAGGATGCATAAATTCTCAACAAAATCCTAACCAATAGATCACAGTTTAGGTTTCATCCCAGGGATACAAGGCTGGCTTAACACATACAAGTCTGTAAACATTATTCACCATATCAACAGAAATAAAAACAAATCCCATATGATCCTCTCAATAGACGCAGAAAAAGCATTCAATAAAATCCAGCATCCTGGCTTGGCACCTGTGGCTCAAGCGGCTAAGGTGCCAGCCACATACACCTAAGGTGGCGGGTTCGAATCCCCAGCCCAGGCCCGCCAAACAACAATGATGACTGCAACCAAAAAATGGCCAGGCGTTGTGGCCGGCGCCTGTAGGAGGCTGAGGCAGGAGACTCACTTGAGCCCAGGAGTTGGAGGTTGCTGTGAGCGTGATGCCATGGCACTCTACCCAGGGGAATAGCTTGAGGCTCTGTCTCAAAAAAAAAAAAAATCCAGCATCCTTTTGTAATTAGAACACTAAAGAGTATAAGCATATATGGCATATTCCTTAAATGGATCGAAGCTATCTACGACAAACCCACAGCTAATATTTTACTGAATGGAATAAAACTGAAGCTTTTCCACTCAGAACTGGAACAAGACAAAGGTGTCCTCTCTTGCCATTACTATTCAACATAGTGCTGGAAGTTCTAGCCAATACAATTAGGCAAGAGAAGGGAATAAAGGGCATCCAAATGGGAGCAGAGGAGGTCAGACTCTCCCTCTTTGCTGACGATATGATCTTATACTTAGAGAACCCCAAAGACTCAACCGTGAGACTCCTGAAGTCATCAAAAAACACAGTAATGTCTCAGGATATATAATCAATGTCCACAAGTCAGTAGCCTTTGTATATGCCAGTAATAGCCAAGATGAGAAGCTAATTAAGGACACAACTCCCTTCACCATAGCTTCAATGAAAATGAAATACCTACAAATATACCTAACAAAAGAGATGAAGGACATCTATAAAGAAAATTATGAAATCCTAAGAAAGGATATTAACAAATGGAAGAACATACCATGCTCATCGCTGGGAAGAATCAACATTGTTAAAATGTCTACACTTCTCAAAGCAATCTACAGATTCAATGCCATACCTATTAAAATACCAAAATTGTACTTTCAAGACTTGGAAAAAATGATTCTTCATTTTGTATGGAACCAGAAAAAAAAAAAAACCTGTATAGCTGAGGCAGTTCTTAGTAATAAAAACAAAGCCAGGGGCATCAGAATACCAGATTTTAGGCTATCCTATAAAGCCATAGTGGTCAAGACAGCATGATACTGGCACAAAAATAGAGACATAGACACTTGAAACTGAATAGAAAACCAGGAAATGAAACTAACATCTTACAACCACCTAATCTTCGATAAACCAAACAAAAACATACACTGGGGGAAAGAATCCCTATTCAATAAATGGTGCTGGGAGAACTGGATATCCACATGGAAAAGATTGAAACTGGACCTGCACTTTTCTCCACTCACAAAAATTGATTTAAGATGAATAAAGGACTTAAATTTGAGGCATGAAGCGATAAAAATCCTCAAAGAAAGCATAGGAAAAACACTGGAAGATATTGGCCTGGGGAAAGTCTTTATGAAGACTGCTGTGGCAATTGCAAAAACAACAAAAATAAATGGAACTTAATTAAACTGAAAAGCTTCTGTACAGCTAAGGAGACAACAACCAAAGTAAATAGACAACCTACAAAAGGGAAAGGATATTTGCATATTTTGAATCAGATAAAAGCTTGATATCTAGGATCTATAGAGAACTCAAATTAATTTACATGAAAAAAGCCAACAATTCCATATATCAATGGGCAAGAGAGATGAATAGAAACTTCTGTAAAGAAGGCAGATGAATGGCTAACAAACATATGAAAAACTGTTCATCATCCCTAATTATTTGAGAAATGCAAATCAAAACCACCCTGAGATATCATCTAACCCCAGTGAAAATGGCCCACATCATAAAAATCTCAAAACTGCAGGTGCTGGCGTGGATGTGGAGAGATAGGTACACTTTTATACTGCTGGTGGGACTGCAAACTAATAGAATCTTTTTGGAAGGAAGTATGGAGAACCCTCAAAGAACTCAAGCTAGACCTTCCATTTGATCCTGCAATCCCATTACAGGGCATCTACCCAGAAGGAAAAAAATCCTTTTATCCTAAGGACACTTGCACTAGACCAGCGGTTCTCAACCTATGGGTCACAACCCCTTTGAGGGTATCCTGCATATCAGATATTTACATTACAATTCATAACAAAGCAAAGTTAGTCATGAAGTAGCAACGAAAATAATTTTATGGTTGGGGGTCACCACAACATGAGGAACTGTATTATAGGGTTGCAGCATTAGGAAGCTTGAGAACCACTGCACTAGACTGTTTATTGCAGCTCAATTTATAATCACTGAAATGTGGAAACAGCCTAAATGCCCACCAACTGAGGAATGGATTAACAAGCTGTGGTATATGTACACTTTGGAATACGATTCAGCCATTTAAAAAATGGAGACTTTACATCTTCTGTATTAACCTGGATGGAAGTGGAACACATTATTCTTAGTAAAGCATCACAAGAATGGAGAAGCATGAATCCTATGTACTCAATTTTTATATAAGGACAATTAATGACCTAGCACACTGTGGGTGGTGGGAGAAGGGAAGAGCAGAGAGAGGGAACGAGGGAGAGGGTGGGCTCTCAGTGTGTGACACACCTTTTGGGGACAAGACACAAATGTAAGACGGACTTTACCTAAGAAATGCAATCGGTGTAACCTGGTTTCTTGTACCCTCAATGAATCCCCACAGATTAAAAGAAAAACAAACCTTAATTGCAACTTAGAGTTTTCAGCCTTTCTCTCTCAGCCAACAAGTCTCAAAGTTTTCCACTTGTAGTCTCAGAAGTTGCTTTATCCTGACCCTGATTCTATTCCTAATTTGTTTTGAACTATAAAGAGAGAAAACCAAGTGTAATTGGTAAAATAGGGTCCTTGAAAATTCAGGTCCACCTGCAAGGTCAGGCTATGAACTTATTTTGATATAGCATCTTTGCAGATGTAAGTATTTAAGATAATGTCACACTAAGTTACAATGGTCCCTAAATCCAATAAGTGGTGACCCTACTGTCAGGTAAGTAGCTAGAAGTGAGCAGGACCGATGACAGACATGGTTAGGCTATTTGGGAGTTTTTGAAGTCAGGCTGACCTGGGCTACTATGGGAATGAGGCTGATTAAGACTTTGCAGATGGACTGTTACCAAAATCTTGCAGGTGGGTAGTTTTCAAGACCTTGCAGGTGAGTTAGTTTGAGAGCAGAGTTAATTACGACCCTGGGAGACTTCCAAGAAGCAGCTGCTGCTCCTGAAAGTTGTGTGTAAAACCCCAAACTGTGCTTTCCTCGGAGCCTGCAGCCAGCAGGACAAGGCCCAGCTTGCGTGAGGGCCGTTAATAAACTTTCTTCTCTTGCTCAAACTTTACCTGCTCTTTGCAAATCATTCCAGGGACTACCTCAAGCCCCTGCGCCCTCTCACATTGTGAAAAGAGGGGAGGCCATACAGAAAGGCAGAGGAGAAAGTCATCTGAAGATAAGGCCAAGATGTGAGTGGTGCAGCTTCGAGCTGACGAGCTGACGATCACAGAGCAGCATGAGACACCACCGGATACCAGGGGAAGGAAGACAATAAAACACAAGTACAGTCGGCATGGAGGTGGGGGGAGGGGAGGCCGGTGGGCAGGAGGGCCGGCAGGAGGCGGGATCCCATCTAAGGAGCACTTCCCCAGGGTGTGGGACTCGCCCCTGGGGGAGGGGCTCTTCTACGGTGGAACTTCACCCTGAAAATGAGAACAATGAATCCTAAAAATTTCTACCTTCATATTGATTTGAAATAAAAAACAAATTTAAAAAAAAAGAAGAGATTTTTCCCTAGATCCATCAGAGGGAGTCTGAGACTCTTAACATGGTGACTTGAGACTTTCACACTGTAACTTTCCCTCCCAAACCAAGGGAATAAAAATCAGCTGTTTAAAGACAACAAATTAGATGGCAACTTGTTACAACAGTCCTAGAAAACTATATATCAACTTTAAAAAAGTTGTATTTCAAGGGATCAATGCAATGCAGAGGGCTGCTTCTCTAAGTGGAGGTAAAATGTCCCTACATTTAAATATAGTTTAAAGAATCCTTTCTAAGGAAAACCTCTGAGAGGTTTTGATGATATTTCAGGAGCCCACAAACACTTAAGTGTTTATTCGGGTCAGAACAGGCTGAAATGATTAAGTTATCAAGAGAGCTAAGGGCTGACTCGGTGGGTAGGGCACTGGCCACCTACACTGAACATGACAGGTTCAAGCACAGCCTGGCCCTGCTAAACAATGGCAACTGCAACCAAAAAATAGCTGGGCATTGTGGCAAGCGCCTGTAGTCCCAGGTCCTCAGGAGGCTGAGGCAAGAGAATCAATCACTTAATCCCAAGAGTTTGAAGTGGCTATGAGTTGTGACACCATCACACTCATTCAAAGGTGATAGAGTGAGACTCAGTCTCAAAAAAAAGAGAGAGAGAGAGAGAGCAAGAGGAGCTGGAAAACAAGGATTCCTGTCTCACGTGGTAATAAAATAACTAGTCCCAGAGAACTATTAAATTCTAGGGGAAAATAAATGTGTGATTTCACCTGAAAATCTCATTACTTGAACCAAACACAGGTGACAATCCAAGGTCAGAGCTACGACAGAGAGAATAGATTGCTCCCAGCTGGGGACCCCAAGCATCGCACATGAGTCAAAGGCCTGTGGCGCCACTCTCTCAAATTGTGTTTATCAGCAACAGCAGATTAGATTATAAAGTCAGTGGTGTGCTGTGCTTGGTGACCGCACAGAAAGGGTGCTTCACAATAGACGCATTTGGGACAAGCCGTGCTCTACATTCTGCTCTTTGTACCTCACTGCTTATTATTAGAAATCTACAAAGTGGAGTAGCAGAGTAGCAAAAAGGTCATTTCTATGGAATTTGGATATAATTTGGTTCCTTTCTATAAAAATAACTAATGCCTCTTGCTTCCTGAAATCCTTTAGTTGGCTTTTGGTGACTCACAGAACCACAGTGCAGCATGAGAAAAAAAGAGGCTGTTAACTGTGTTCCCCAGCCTTTGAGCGGAGACAATATGAGGAAGACGGCTATTTTTCAAATGATATAACATGTTCCAAGGGCCAGGAATAGTGTGTCTGTACTCACTAAAAATCAGTTCCTAGCATGGTACCCTGAAACCACCTCCTCCTCCCCCGCTCCTCCTCTCTTTCTCCCCCTCCCCCTCCTCCCCCTCCTCCCCCCTCCTCCTCCCCTCCCCCTCCTCCCATCCTCCTCCCCCCATCCTCCTCCCCCTCCCCTCTTTTTCTTCCTTTTCCTTCTCCTCTCCTTGCTTCTCCTTTAGTTTAACAATCAGATTGCCATGCCAATTCTAAAGTCTCAGAAGCTACATATTTAAAAATGCATCTCTACATCCTGGTCCATTTCCCCTGGTCTAACAGAACATAGAACATCACGCACTTAAAGGAAATTGTTTCCTCACATTTTCTTTCTGTAGAACACATACTTATCCCTCTGGAATTTCTTCATGCAGCTATTGTTCTATCATTATTATTATTCTCCTGTCAATCTCTGAATGTTTCTATTCACCAAAATTTCATGTAATTCTAACCCCAAAGGGAAAGTATTATAATGTGGGGTCTTTGGGGAGGTGATGAAGTTCTGAGGGTGTAGTCCTCATGGCTGAGATTCATAACCTTGTAGAGGAGGCCCCAGAGGGCCTGGTCCTTCCTGCCAAGTAAGGACAAAGCAAGTAGGCACTGACCATGAACTAGGAAACAAGCTTTCCCAGACACTAGAGTGCTGGCACCTTGATCTTGGATTTCCTTGTCTTCAGAACTGTGAGAAATCAATTTCTATTATCTCTAAGCTGCCCAGGCTATGGTTCTTTGCAATAGCAGTTCAAATGGACTAGTCATTTCTAAGAGCCTTTAAAATTTTTTCACATTTTATATGAGGACACAAAAAGAAAAGGAAAAAAAGTCCTATTATGATGGTGGTATGTCAAGAACATTCTGAACAAGAGCACAGTAGAACGTCTGTGAGTTGACCACCCAGGGGCATGTAACGAACTGGTCCATGTTCAGAGGTGGTCAACATAAGGAACATATGGTTCCTTAGGCCATAGCACCAGGCCTCTGTACTGATACGTACAGGTGGTGCATGTCTGGTCTATAAAAACTAGGTCAACCTAAGGAGTGTGGGGAGGTGGTCAACTATGGAGGTTCCATTGTATGAGTAACCAGTATTTTATTATTGCACAAAGAATAAAATAATCACCCAAAAGTTTATACCAATATAAATAAATAAAATGAATGAATAGGGAAGAAGACACAAATCTCACCTGCAGAAGGATTTGAAATAACTTATGTAAATCCTGTGCCCTGGAGGACAGAGAGCCCCAAATCACTCCCCAGTCCTGCAGCCCTCAGGGTGGGCTGCACTCAGCGACCTCCTGCCAACAGTACACCATGGAAAGGCAGGGGGAGCAGCAACCGTACAGTGGAGAAGCCTGACCAACCTCACGTGCCAGTGGACCAAGGCTCACATTAACAAGGAGATGGCATGTTGTTGGCATGTACCCTCGATATGTGATGTAATGACAATGGCACTTCACCAGATACCAAGTACCAATCACCCAAAATTAAGCATGAGAACAAGATTAATCTTAAGATTGATCTTCAATTGAGGCTTATCTTACAAAATACATGACCAATACTCCTCAAAACTGTCAAGACCATCCAAGGTGAGGGACGTCTGAAAAACTGTCACAGCCCAGAGGAGCCTAAAGAGATATGAGAACCCAAGGTGATGTGTGAAGTCCAAGGACAGGGGAAAAGGAACATTAGTTGAAAAGAAGAAAATCTAAGTGTAAACTTTACTTAGTGATAATGTGTAATTTCATTCATTTTGACAAATGCATCCCATTAATGTAAAATATCAATAATAGAGGAAAACTGGATGTAGTCTGTGGGGACACTCTGTACTACCTTTACCATTTTTTTATAAACCTAAAACTACTCTAAAATATTTTTACTTAAAAAAAATACACGTATGTATTCTCGGTTTCCTAAATATAGCTAGCTAGCTTCCTCAGGAAGCTCACCCAGCTGAACACAGAATTAAACCTCATAAAAACATCCCTATGAGGTAGGTTCTATTATTAATATTATGGTATTTTTACAGATTATAAGATAGACTAAAAGACTTTAAATAGCTTTCCCCAAAAGTGGCAAAGCTGAAATTGGAACTCAGACAGTCCTGGTCTATGATTTACGCTCTTAATCACTATCCTATAATGGGCCAATATTATCAGAGAAAACACAAAACTATCTACATAATCATTTTTTAATTAATAACTTATTTTAGAAAAGCTATTCATTCTCAGATCAACATAAAAAGCTGTTATATTTCCATAACTTCCTAGAATAAATTACAAAACAAAAGAATATACTATTTACAGCAACATTAAAGTATGCAATACAGCAAAGCTAATGGAAGATGTATAAAACCTTTACATAGAAAACAGCAAAATATTATTAAAAGAAGTTAATGGAGATCAATATAAATGTAAGAATGTGTTTATTTATGGAAAGGCATGATATTATGAAAAAATACTATAATTAACTTCAAACTTCTAAAAAAATCAATAAATTTACAACAGGATATATGTGTGGGGGGGGAAGGTGTAACTTTTTATAAATTATCTTAAATATAAATTGATGGCTGCATGCCTATAGCTCAGAGCCTAGGGTGCCAGCCACATATACGGGGTTTGGCAGGTTCAAACTTAGCCCAGGCCTGCCAAACGACAATGACAACTACAACAAAAAAAATAGCCAGGCATTGTGGCAGGTGCCAGTAGTCTCAGCTACTTGGGAGGCTGAGGCAAGAGAATCACTTAAGCCCAAGAGTTTGAGGTTGCTGTGAGCTGTGACGCCATGACAGTCTACCAAGGGAGACATAGTGAGAGTCTGTCTCAAAAAAATAAAATAAAATTGAATGCAGTGGACTTAGAATATTCAAAATACCATTCACATAGAAGAAGAAGAGAAAGAAATTATCCCTGAAACAAGTAGATATAATGTGGGAAAAAAATAAATGTTCCCCTATGTCACATCATATTTAAATATCAAAACTAAGCATAGTGCAGATTTGAATATAAAAACAAAACTATGAATTTCAGGATGTAATATGTAAGAATAGGTTCATGACCTTAGAACAGGAAAAGGTTTTTTAAATGCAACACCCAAGCATTACATCTAAAGAAAAACCATTAAAAATGAACTATGTAAAAACTCACATTCTTCAAAATATATAATCAAAGAATAGAAAAGCAAACTCCTGTACAGAAGAAGACACAGCCCAGATATCTGAATATATAACTTCTCTATATAACCAAAAGGAAAAGTCCACACCATCTGAAAGACAAATAATCAAGAATTGAATAAATCCTTCCTAAAGAAGCAGCCATCACAGCCATTAAATATATGAAAATATTAGCTGGGCGTTGTGGCGGGTGCCTGTAGTCCCAGCTACTTGGGAGGCTAAGGCAGGAGAATCGCCTAAGCCCAGGAGTTGGAGGTTGCTGTGAGCTGTGACTCCATGGCACTCTACCAAGGGCAATGAAGTGAGACTCTGTCTCTAAGAAAAACAAACAAAAAAACCCCAAATATATGAAAATATTTTAAATCCTTAAAGGAATCAGAAAAGTGCCAATTCAAATTCCACAGAGTTACCACTACAAACCCACTAACAGTTAAAGCTGATACCTACAGCCCAGTGTTAGCAAGAATATAGATCAATGAGAACTACCGTACTCATATGACAAGGGTCAGATTATAAATAGGGACATTGATTTTGAGAATATTTGGGACAATGCCACTAAAACAGAATGTGTGCACACAGTGTCACAGGGGGTTGCGGGTAGATCCCCAACAAAAATGTGTAAACACGTGCAGGAAAAGATATAACATCTGCACACTGTTTATAAAGAGCTCAAACTGGAAAAAGCCCCAACATCTATCAACATTAAAATGGATAACAATTTGGAGAACACTAAAAGAACAGCATTCACTGCACCCACGAAGATGATCAGACTGGAGCTCTAAGCAGCACAGGTTGGAGTTGGAAAAGTCTCCCTAACACAACGTTAGTAAAAGAAGCAGTAAAATAAAATATTTTATCATTTGATTTATATGAAAATTGACAACAGATAAAACTATGTTATAATGATTAACAATTGGTGCTTCTATGGGGGAAACAACTACAAAGAAAAGAATGTCTACATAGTAAAAGTCAGAGCATGCTTACGTAGGAGGTTGAGATGCTGATTCAGCGTTGTCATTGGCATTGAACTTGAGGGGAAAGCCCATGTTCTGTTTCTTGTCCTGGGTAGTGAGTTCAGGGTTGTTTAGTTTGCACTTTATAATTTATTGAGTTGTAATTTTTGTTTTCTATACTCCTAAATAGAATATATTTTAAATATGAAAATACAAATCACTGATTTTGCATTTAAATATGTGTTATTTCATACATTTAAAAGTTTTAAAGGAATAAGGTACACTACAACGTGATTTTCTGATTCCTATTATTGGCCATAGAACAAGAGACCATTAGAATCCCATCCCCACATATGACTAACGTGTAGAATATCTAAGCAAAATGAAAGTGGAGTAGAATTTTATTCTAGGAGAAATACATATGTACCAAGGATGACTGGAACTTCTTCTTTAATTACAAATCGTTCCTGGTTTCCAATAAAGCCTTTCTGCAGAAGGCAGGACTGTAATCACTCTCAGTACTATATGGTGTCCCCATTGTGCTATCAGACAGAATGGTAATTAACGTGGCCACAGCTATCACTGTCAAGCATGAAAGCAATGCTGAGTGTATTTCTGACCCAGCTGCTATCAGCATGGGGTACAAGGATGGAAAAGATTGCCTAGAAATCAATCTCCTTCATCAAAACTGAGCTGGCTCTGAACGGTAGCTCAGTAGCTTTCTGAGGACAAACACAAGTACAACTAATTGCTACCTAGAAAATTAATACAAAGGCTCTATTCCATATTTCACCTGTGGTTTATATGCAGATGTTCTAAATGCCTGTCAAGAAAGTAATGAAAGGAGTTTTAGGAAGCAAAGAAGAGGTGACTGGCATATTTCTGGGTACACAAAAGGAATATACAAACTGTCAAAACACACATCAATGTCAGAACCATCTCTTCCTTTGTGCAGTTTTTGGCCGGGGCCAGTGCCCTACTCCTTGAGCCACAGGCACCACCCCAGAATCATCTCTTTATGTGCAGGACTTTTTTTGTTTTATAAGGTTTCTCATATCTAGAAATTAATAATGAATGTTACTGCCACACCAGGTGGGCGGTGGGGGGTCATTGGAATGGGAGAAGGGATCAGATGTCAGCATTCTCTAGCAGAATTATGAGTGTAGAATAGGCAAAAATTTCAGCGCCCCTTTCTGTAAAAACAATTTGATTAAAAATATGTTACAGAAATCTATGGTATGGTCTATTGTTGTACCTCAACAACCTGAAAGTATTGGCTTAGACCCCACTTAAGGGCAATCAATCAGAAATGTATTGAATCAGTGCAGGGGACTGTCTTGAGAGACAGTTCCGTCCCAGTAGTGGGCAAGTTGCCTTATATAATTTTTGAGCAAGCATGCTACAGAAGTGAGACTTGGCTGGTTAGCTCAGGGTGCAGGGGTTACAGCTTGGATCTCATGGATACAGTTTAAGTAACAATGGTTACAGTTTAGGTCATGGATTCAGTTTAAGTAACAATGGTTATAGTTTAGGTTATGGACACAGTTTAAGTAACAATGGTTACAGTTTAGGTAGGCAGGCTCCCACCATCTTTCATCCACTGGGAACTTGGGAGGGTTTTCTGAGGGGGAAGGATGAGGAGGCAGTTGGCCTGGGAAATTGCCCAGAGTAGGGGCGGGCTGGGCCATTCCCAGCATTGACTCTAGGGGGAGGGAGGAGGAGAGAGGCGAGTCCACTTCACTATGAAAGATAAAGGAAGCAGGACTGGAGAGGGGAAGAATTTTAACTGCAACAGGGGCCAGATTTTGGCCAGCCTAGAAAGAACTCTAATGGAAATAGTGGCTGTGAGAGTGTTCTAAGTCACCAAAAGACCAGGTCTTGGATCCCCCACTCTATCAGATTTGGGGTTTAATGGGAAGAATGTGACCTGAAGGGAGACAGCCTTGGGCAGGTGAGGCAAGTTCTAAAGGAGCTGAGATCTGCAAGCTGCCTGCTGACTGCAAGGCCCGCAGCTGGGCAGCAAGTTCTTCTTGAGGGAGTGACCTTAGAGGCCTCTCTGTGTCTACCCAGGTCCACCGGCTTCTCTCATGCCAACTTCTCTATAAACATTCAGAGGACAGGCCTCTCCAGGACTGCTGCTGGCCTCTTTTCTTGAAGGCAAACTTAGAAGAGGGAAGACACTAAAGTTACCTTTAGGAAGGCAGCTGGCACTCATCATCTTTCTCCTCTGCTAATCATATTAAAGGTCTCTTCCCTCAGCCACCAACTCCACTGACCTGGTTCCTGGAGAAACAGAGCTCAGAGTGTCCAGGCAAAAGTGATAGCTTATAATTCAATGGCACTATGGCTTTGCCACTGGTGAAAATATTTCTCCTTTAGAAACGGACTTCTAGCCCCAGCAGAACCCGGAATTGGAAAGACAATTTTTTTCCGTCATTGAAATAATGGTATGAGGTACCATTCTTCTCCGTATTCATTGGTTTTTGGACCCATGCAGTCATTTCTGAGGACAAAGTACCACATCTAGAATGTCATTTAATTATGTACGATGCGTTTTGAAGTACACTGGTGTTGATTGGCTATCACCTCCTGTTGGCACATTTGCTGTACCTTGAACAGGCTTTAGGAACGCTCTCTCAGGCCAGCAACTCCGCAGTGATGTGGAATGTAATAATTACCATTGGCTCTCATGGTCATGGCCATTACCAAACCTATTTGCTGTAAAGCAGGTCATTTAGTTGGACATAATTTTATGTAACACACATGGGCAGTGTACCAAACATTCTCTAAGCTCCTCGATAATGTGCTGGTTAAAATTTTGTTCTCAAGGAAAGCAAACCAATAATCAGAATGCAAGTCTGTATGCACAAAATATGTATAGGGTGTCCCAAACATCACCCCCAAAGTCACCATACATAGGAGAAATGAGGAAATTGTAGCTCAATGTACCTTTACAAAATAGTCATTACAAAATTTTACAAAATGGTAGCCAGCATGTACAGAATGTTTTGTAAATATTTTAGTTCACCCTTCAAAGCACTTTTTCTAGGCTGAGTTCACAAAAGTAGTTGTCAGACCACATATAATGTCAGTTCTGATGGTCATTCCAGAAAGAGTTCCAAAGTTGCTTTGGAGCATGAACTAGGTGCTGGCACTGTGCATAGCTTCCCGAGGGCAGTACCTCAGAGGTGACCATAGTGATATTCACAGTGAAGCATGTACCACTTTTGGAGGATCAGTTCATAAACTTAATTGTCCTACCTCATATTATATAATTCAGAGTAAATAATCGCTATGAGTTTATAGACTCAATGAACCCATCATACATTGTGCCTCAGTCAGAATTCCATGGCCCCAAATCTCCCCATTCCAACAGGGTGCCATGGAGGCAGAGTATCAAGGCCAATGAAGTATCCATATGCAAAATTCCTCAAAGACCTAGATATGTTCCTTTGTGTTGTGTGCCATCGTTTGAGTAAATGGTCATAGATAATTTTGAAGATGGGCTGAATAAATACATACAGTATATTCCCAAAGTGGTGTTGCAGCATTTTTTCTCCTAGAGGACTGACTTCTTCTATCAATGGAGTCTCTGAAAACTGAGAATTTTTGTGGGATGACCACTCTCAGTGTCTTCCTGCTTCTCCATTCTTATTTTCTTTTTTGATTATATACATTTGTTTGTACCCTTACTGGAGGCCATTTAAGTTTTTCTTTGGAGATGCTATGGTCAAGTAACCATCTTCACAGTTTATGTGCTAAGGTCCCTGAGATGCTAGTCCAGGGACTGCATCAACTAAGAATTTCCAGCTTCTCCTCCTTAAGTACTGCCACCCGCCCCATTATTTCAGAGTCCCCTTGTCCCTACCATCATGAAGGAGCTCAGCTAGTAATCCCCTCTCCTACATTCAGGTCTGTCACAGAGGACAGCTGGGAGATGTTGATGTCCCACTCATCTCCACATTCCTTATGGCCTAGTCAATGCTGCATTGTTTGGGGTGTTTTTATGGAACATAATCATCTGGAGGATTTTCTGGCCATATATGGTAGATCCACTTCAGTGTACCCACTTCCTTGAGTCTTTGAATCTCTTCCTTCACCATCTCCCATAGCAATTCTGACATGCCAACTTCATTTTGCCCTACTTGTAGGAACCATCGTAGTATCATGCTCCCATCATCCTCTGGGACCCTTATAAGTTAAACTCTCTATCTTGGGAGAGCATTCCAAAATTAGTAAGTTCTTCTCATCCAATTTTATGTTAAGGATCGCCTTGGTCAAATATCTTCAACACTCATTCTCATGCAAAATCCCACATGTCCAATACTTGCCTCCTGAGTTTTTCTGCTTTTTTCAGGTATAATTCTTCACTTTCCTTAGAAGGAAACTTCAAGAGATCGAATTCCTTAGAAATGTACCCTAAAATATAGTTTACAGGTTCAACATGTCCATTACGGATGAGTGCCTATAAAGAAAATGGGTAAGAAAAATGTACAGAAAACAAAATAAAACACATAATACAGGTTCAGCATGGTCTAAGCTAACATAACAAAGAGCTTTCGAGCAAAAATTACCTGTAGCAGTATCTCACTTTGGGCCACAAAAATCTAAGCCTTCATACACCTGCTTTGTTCCGCCATCGGGGCAGAATACCAAGGGAATACGCGACCTCAGGAAGTTTGCTGTCTCAGCAGAGCCTGACCCTGAAGGAACCGAGTGCAGTAGCTTCCTGGCTGACTGCATCCTTCACAGCTGGGCAGCAATTCCTTCCCTGAAGGGGAGTTGGGGTTGCACAACTCCCTGTCTACAATAACATATTAAAATCAGATGTAAAAGTAAGTGGATCTCTAATGTTAAGAGGAGAATAATGTACTAGGGACAGATAGGCTATCAAAAATCAGGAAGTTGTAGGAAATGATGTGGTCAAAGTCCAAGCAGTGGCCCAGAAAATCAAACAGATGGGGGACTTTCAACACTGCAACTGCCAGGAACCACCAAAAGTACCACTCCACCTCCCTACAAAGCCAGGGCTGGGTGGGGATGATGGCTGCAAAGATTCCTCCATGCTCCTTTCCCCCCTGATTGCTACTTTTGAATTTCCTTTACACAAAAACTCTTAATCTAAAATAATTTGTTGATCATAACCAAAAGTTTAAATCTTACTCTAAATACTAAGATGCATCAATTCAAAACTTTTAATCAGGAATGTGATGTGAGGTAATTTACACTTGTATGAGTTCAGTTAAGCTTCTCTGTAAAGAAAGTATTGTGATCAGAAGAGTGTGAAGTAGGGATTTCTGTTAAAAGATTATCACACGAGAGTTCTAGAAGTAAGTCTATTCTACCATAAGTGCAAGACAACACTGGCAAAATCTGTGAAAATCAACTTTCTCAGAACTCTAGAAATTAGCCAAAGGTTTGCGACATCCCAGTGGAGCATTTATTGGAGTAAAACAGTCGACTCTTGATCATGACAGTTTGTTTTAACTCCATCCTCCTTGCCACAGACCCACAGTATTTTTGAAGACCATCAGTCTTGCAACCACAGTAGCTGTAAAATCCAATAGCCAGCAACAACTTGAGGGGCACAACAGCCTCTTCCCCAAAGACTCATATTCAAGGAAATTTATGCTCTTTGTCCTGTTTGGCAGTTCCCCAGAGAGCCTATCCATGTAGGTTATCTCTGTTTTATATAACTCAACAATCACTCACTAGTAGCAGCTCAATCCCAGGAATGTGTCAAAAATGACCAGTAGTAACTGTTTATCATAGCTGCTCAGGGCAGCAATGCCAGTGAGAGCAAAGAAATAGGAGACTATCCAAAAACTTTAAATCATAAAGTTTTAAAACTTTAAGGAAAATGGACAATAAAATATTCTTAGGAAACCATATGCCCAGGGGTCCAGAAGGCTGTGCAGGTGTGCAGGGAGCTGTGCTTTCTAGGGAAGAATCTGAAGAGAACATCAGCTCTCACTTCTAGCTGATTATGAGACTCTATAAAGCATGATGTGAAGACTAGGGCCAAGTTGAAGACTGACAAAACTTTGAAGGCACAGCAATGCTCACCCAGAGTGCTGCAGCAAAGGCTTGGAGACAGGCAGGTCTGGACACTTGCAGAAATTAATGTACAATCACTGTCAGGCCACTAAGCTAACCAGAGATTTCAGTGTCTGCATGCAACAAAGAATACAAATTTTATAGATTTGTCTTAGGAAAGTCACTTCAAAAAATGCAAGATACCAACAATAGCAATTAGCAATAATAAAAAATGTGGGAGTGCTGAATTCTGATATCCAGATTTTTCATATTCTTAATTTAAAACATCCAGTTTTCCACAAAAATTATGAGGCATACAAAGAGAAAGAAGAGGATTCCCATATATAGAAAAAAATACAATCAACAAAAACTGTCCTTGAGAAGCCTAAATGTTGGCAAAATCTCTTTGCTGATGATATGATCTTATACTTTAAAAATCCCACGGACTCAACCAGGAGAGTCCTGAAAGTGATCAAGGAATACAGTAACATTTTCGGAGATAAAATCAACAACGTTCACAAATTAGTAGCTTTCAAATACACCAACAGCAGTCAAACTGAGAATAAAATCGAAGACACAATACGCTTCAGAGTAGCTTTAAGGAAAATGAAATACCTTGGAATATGCTTTAAAAAAGATAGGAAAGATCTCCACAAAGAGTGAGAGAGAGAGAGAAAAAACAACTATGAAACCCTGACAAAAGAAATGATGATGTTAGCAAATGAAAGAACACACCTCTGCTCGTGGTTGGGAAGAGTCAACATCGTTAAAATGTTGATACTACCCAAAGGGACCTATAGATTTAACTAAATCCACATTGAAGCACCAATGTCATAATTTAAGAACTTGAAAAAGTATTTTTTTTTGTTTCACATACAACCAGAGAAAACCCCAAACAACCAACACAATTCTGCCAAACAAAAACAAATCTGTAGGTATCACATTAGCAGACTTCAGGTTATACTACAAGTCTGTAGTGATCAAAACAGCATGGTATTGGCACAGAGACAGAGATCCATCATTCAGAATAAAGGACCTATACATGAAATCCGCCTCGGCTCGGCGCCTATAGCTCAACCGGCTAAGGCGCCAGCCACGTACACCTAAGGTGGTGGGTTCGAATCCCCAGCCCGGACCCACCAAGCAACAATGACGGCTGCAACCAAAAAAAATAGCCGGTCATTGTGGCGGGCGCCTGTGGTCCCAGCTACTTGGGAGGCGGAGGCAGGAGACTCGCTTGAGCCCAGGAGTTGGAGGTTGCTGTGAGCTGTAATGCCATGGCACTCTACCCAGGGGGACAGCTTGAGGCTCTGTCTCAAAA
>CAUYTI010048011.1:0-160954 GCA_963575145.1 Galago senegalensis
ATAATTTAAGTTTATTTGATTCATTTCAAAAACTAAGGTCTACCAGCCCTTCTCAAGGAAACTTCTGCTAAAGAATTGAGACTTACTGGGGGTGGATGGGTGGAGGGAGAGTGATTGGTGGGATCACTTCTATGGTTTATCTTACAAGGGTACAAGTGAATCTTTCTAAAAGTAGAATATAAACATCTTAACACAATAAGTAAGAAAATGACAGGAAGGCTATGTCAACCAGTTTGATGAAAATATTTCAAATTGTATATGAAAACACCACAATGTATCCCATGATCACATTAATGTACACAGCTATAATTTAATAATAAAAAAAGAGTTAAGCCTTACTGCCTTAAAACATCCATGGGAGGAATGGGGAACTTCTCTGCTATGCTCTAAAATGGATGTGACTTTGTACTATCGTACAAAGAACTGAGGAAAGTGGCAAAGTGTTGCTCAATCATGTCCTATAAGCCCTGCTTTTCTCATGGAGCCCTAGTTGCAAAATGTGAGGATGGGCGCTTTATCAGAACTGCAATTAAAAAAGAACAATAAAGTTTTGGTTTGTAGTGGCTCTTGCAATACCAACACTGAAATAGTCAAGTCAACTAACCTCCGTATTTTAAGACAGGGCAAAATGATTATAAATATTTGTCTGTCACTTCTGGTTCACAGATTAGCCATTTCATTAGATTTAATAGAAACATTAAATGTATTAAAAAAACAAACAAATTGTAACTCCAACGTGGAGCTTATAGGATGTGGATGTTGCTAAGGGGAGTGGCACAGTCCCCAAATTCTCACTGTTTTTTAACAAAGGGTTTCGGCATTAATTTTCTGGTGGTTATGACTCTGATGAGTGGGCTTTGGAATAGCAGTATCCAGGTGCTGGGCGATATAGGGATGATGAGATTTACTGGCATGCTGTAGGAACCTACATGCAGGCCTCATTCCCTAGAGATAGGCAAAGAGAGCCTAACGATATTGTACAGCTGCATTAGTAGCAGAGGGCCCTGTGGCTATTAGAGTCCTGCTCTAGCTTAGTTTAGAATAATACTCTTGTTAGAAATTATGGCTGCCAACTATTAACATTATCTCCATGTAAAACTGAAAAGACCCCAACTTTCAGATAGGGAACAACTTAGTCCCCACATCTTCGGGTTGGACACAACTTGTGAAGCCAAAAGGAAATTCATGTTCCTGAGTCACCTCCCATTTTGATCTAGGAGGTCCCAAGGTGTAGGGTGAGTGTCTGTAATGGGCAGGCTGTCGCACGGAGCTGGGGGTGGAGGGCAGGGTTTCCGCCCTGACTCCACCACTTACAGCTCTGTGTGCTCGTGCAACTTATTGCTTCCCTAAACCTTGGTTTCCTCCTCTCTAAAAGGTAAAAAATAATGTCCTACCACAGGAGAGGGGCATGAATGACATAACACATTTGAAATTCTTTTCCCTTAACATTATTTCCTTGAGTTATGGCATTATTTAGTGTTTCAATGAAACCATGGGGTCATAACACTGAAAGGTATTTGGTGTAATGAAGGGAGAGGAAGGTAGAGAAGTTCAGAGATGTCAGTCTTACAGGGAATGGTAAGGCCAAGGCTTACAGCATGGGCTTTCCCTCTTTCCCACTCTATTACCTGTTCTGTCAACAGAGACAATTAATGTGTTCACATCCCTATAAACCAAGTTCAAATGATGACGTGTACAGTTTTAAAAGATAGTAGTCCCTCCTTACCCAAGGTTTTGTTTTCTGTGGTTTCAATTCCCTGACATCAATGGCAGCTTGAAAATATCAAATGGACACTTCCAGCAATAAACATTTTATAAATGTTCAATTCTATCATTCTGAGAACAGTGATGAAATCTCATGTTGTCTTCTTCCTTCCAACCCTGGACGTGAAGCATCCCTGTGTCCAGTGTATCCAGGCTATAAATGCTACCCACCCCCTTGTCACTCAGTAGCTGTTTGAGTTATCAGATCTATTGTTGAAGTATTATAGTGCGTGTGTTTAAGCACTTATTTTACTTTTATTACTGCATATTATTATAATTCTACTTTATTATTAGTTGTTGTTAATCTCCTGCTGTGCCTCGAGTATAAGTTAAACATTATCATAGGTCTGTAGTACTATTCACAGTTTCAGGTATCCACGAAAGGTCTCAGAAAGCATGTCTCGTGAATTACCATGTTAAAACAAAAATTAAGTCAATTACACATAACTCATTTATAGGCACCAGTTTTTAATCTTTCCCAACAAAGAAGGCACAGCTTTTGGATTTCTGGCTAGCAAACTTTTCTACGCCATTATATAGTCTCTTAGTTATCAAGTTCATTCTCCATATATATTTTAATTTAACATATAAATAAAAATTTTTATAGATTTAAAAACGTACAGAACGAATATACATAATAAATGTATATTATGTATCTGGCAATCGAAATAATAAAAATTATCATAAAATACTATTATAAATATATATAGCCTAGCAATTTTGTTTGTAAGTCCAAAGGAAGTTATTTCAAGTAGGGCCCATTTTATTAAGTGGGAAGTTTTCAAATTGGCCAACATGCATTTCCTAACATTTTTCATTATGCAGTACAACATTTTTATTCCAGTGAAAGTACACAGAATATTAGATAGCTCTCAATGCATTGATCTAAATGCAAATGCAGGTAAATGTAAAATCCAACCTTGGTGTCATTTAGTGTTACATTCTGCCATCAAAATTTAGGGGTATTCTTTTCCTTTCTTAACATAGAAATCCAGAAATCAAGAGCAATTTTAGGAAAATCTTGGAAAAATAGAGGTAGAACATTTGAAATTCATATGACCAATCATTTAGAAAGCTTTTGTGCAGGTATAGAATAAATTAAAGCTTAGGTTATGACATGATCATTAAAAATAAAAAGGTTTGTTAGCTTCTAGAGACCACAATCACAGGGAATTTAAAGGTAAATGAAGGACAAGTGGCTTTAGGGTTTTATTTCCCTTAGTTGTAGGACTGACAGAGGTGCTCGCTACCAAATGCATTTGAATCAAACTCAGTGCGAATTTTATGCATCCCAAGAGGTTATAGGTCTTCTTTCTTTTTTAATCCTACCTAGTCAAAATCCTGTTGTCCCAATCTCATTGCACTAGTGCCACAAAACAACATCATAACAAATCGAAAATAAATCCATCAAATTTTCAGTCTGGGCATGGAAAATAAACACAACTATTTCATTTGTCTTAGTCCATTGGGGTTTCTATACACAAAATACCATAGCTGGGATGGCTTAAACAACAGACGTTTACTTCTTACAGTTCTAGAGGCTGGGAAGTGTAAGATCAAGGAGCCTAAGACTCAGTGTCTGCTGACGGTCAGCCTCCTAGTTCCTAGAGAGCACCTTCTTATTTGAGTCCACCCATGGTAGAAGGAATGAAGGAGCTCTCTGGGGTCTCCTTTATAAGGATACAATCCTGTGGATGAGGGCTCTATCCTCATGTCCTAATCACATCCTAAATATTCTTATCTCTAATACCCATATGTTGACAGGATTTCAATATATGCATTTGGGGGGAACAAGAACTGATTCCTTTGTTGGTGTCCCATACTTTCTCTTTCTACTTCTGTCTTCTAGAAGGTAGAACACTGTTTAATGCATCAGTAAAAGCAGAGAGTCATAACACTGAAAGTTATGCTAGTGCTCATAAGGGAAAATAAGGCAGTGAAGTTCAGAAAGGCTGAGTCACAGAATTAACAGACAATAAGGCCTAAACTTGAACTTTTGCGCTTTTCCCTCTCCCCTTCTAATTACCTAGTTTCCCAGTAATCAAAGATAATTATTGGTGTCCTAATTCAGTGTAAAGGAATCACTGATTCCCAGTGGGTAACATTACACTTTGTAAATTGCATTAGTAATTTTAAACCTCTTGAGTGATACGTTTCTTTCATGGCAATACAAAATAATATCTTCTAGGCAGAATTAAGTTATATTGAAAAGACATAGGGCCATCTTAGCTGATAGTTGTGTAAGCCTATCATTTCTCCACTGCCTATGCAAAAAAAAAAAAATGTACTTACTGAAAGTTTCTAATGAACTTATAGGATGAGCAAAATGTCCTTTAAAGTAATTTTGGATAGTGAATGATAATTTTAAGTTAGACAAATAGGTTATAAAAAACATATTCTGTCAAACAATAAGCTTTATATCTTAGGCATATGTGTATAACTTAAATATATTGAATTTTTGTTTTCTGAAAAATAGCATCACATATTAGTTTGAACATTTTGCAAAATGTTGGACTCTCAGCAGTCTTAAAATATTTGTCATAATAGCATAGCCCAGTGGTTTACATTATGAGCTCTGATCACAGAGGGCTTGAGGTCCAATCCCAGTTTGAATTGATACATGATGAGGTCTCTCTGGAAACCTTAAACTTCTTTGATAATATTCAGTAAGTGCTTCTTGAATAAATGAAAAATTGAACTAGTAGATGCAAAATTACTATGACTCTTCCCAGTGATCTTTCTGGTTCCTCTTACATCTGGGTCTTCGTACAAGGAAAGAGTCTGTTCTCTGGTCAGAACCACACAAGACCAAGGATGTGGTGGCCAGGCCTCATGTTCTCTTACCCTCTGTCACTGAGAAATCTCCATGGAGTGTGCCTGATGCCAGTTTTGAGTTTGGAAACATTTACATTCTATATTTTTCACTTAAACAAAAACGTTATTAATTATGTACTCATGTTTGCCCTTCCTGTGTGATATGGTAACTCAAAAGTAAACAAGAATATAACATATTGAGGAGGACAACATAATCCTAAAGGGCAGGCAGGAGGGAAAACAGATGATTTCAAAATACTGTGGTGCATACACCGCTAAAGCTGTATAAGGAAATGCAAAAAGGATTCAGGCCCTGAGAGACAGGATCCTGGAGCTGAGTCTTGATGCATGATCCAAAAGATGTGCATACACGTGATAGTCAACATGAACTACAAATCATAAGATAGGAAAATTAAAGAGCTGACAGTATCATGTGTTTCCAAGGATCAGAGCCTGTCACACATGGCTGGTGACTATTGGCACTGGGGCATCCTCTTGGAAGAGCAATCTGGCAATGCCCAGTAGAACTGCAAATGCAGACAGGGAACTCTCTTTTGTAGATATGTACCTAGACAAACTCGCAGATAAATGTACGACAAAACATGCACACGGGTATTCACTGCAGTATTGTTTTTGTTTCTAAGAACCTCACCTTAGCAACAACATGGTAACTATAGCTAACAATATACTGTATTCTTGAAAAATAGTGACAGAGGAAATGTAACGTGTCCTTAACACAAAAACATAACTATGTCAGATAACACATCTTTGGTTATTTCACAATGTATATTAGACTTCAAAATGACACATGGTACGTGGTAAATGCATAAAATGTTATCTGTCAATTAAAAAATACAGGGTGGACATAAAGTTTGAGTGCAATTTAGTTTGTTAAACTACTTTAAATTGTACATAAACTTTATGTCCACTCTGTACATGCGATGTCAGTCTTTTCAAAATTATCCTTATGAAAACATCTAGAACAGTGGTTCTCAATCTTCCTAATGCTATGGCCCTTTAATACAGTTCCTGTGGGTTGCGACCCACAGGTTGAGAACTGCTGATCTAGAATAATGTTTGACAAAATAGATGGCAGCGTAGTGGAGCCAACATAACACATAAGATCAGCCAGCAGACCAGTAAAGACAGGAGCCTGATGGGTTAGCATCCTTCCCATAATCCAGACTCCAAATTCAGGGCCTCAAAGCTCAGTGAGGGTTGAGTACATACTTGTTAATTTAAGTGGATTTAATAGTATTTTTGAAAATCTGAGAAATTTGTATGTATATGCAAATATATCTTATATATATTTTAATGCATTTTAATGTATTTTATAAATTTATAATAATTCATTTTATTATGTTAATATATTTACATTTGATGATATCATAAGCTTTAATAATTTTAATATATTTTACAGTATATTTTTTATACTTTGTATATTAAACATGTATATTAAACAATATAATTATATTAAGACATATATTTTATGCATGGTATTTTACATTATATAAAACACAAGGTATTAATATTATATAATATAAAAGAAGTTGTCTATTTTAAATTGCATGCAAACTTTACGGACGCCCTGTATCATATATTTTACATATATTTATGCACGACTGTGTGTGTGTGTATATGCCGTGTACATATATATATGTCATGAGAATGAACATGGCAGACAACGTATTCTCAGAGCGCTCATCAGAATTATTCCAAAAATGCTGCAATTTGTTTATTCTTCTGGATTCCTCTCTGTGTCATTTGTTCTATTTTCTGGTGAACAGTTTTGATTCATAATTTCTGGTGAAATGTACTAGGGCCATGCTAGGCCTGCTACAAAGAAAGACTAATTTTTGAGCATACTGAGTGTCATTAGTTGTTCTCTAGAACTGCAGACCTCAGTAATCAGAACAATCTACCCAGAGGATAAAATTATCTGTGAGTCCACTGTTGTGTTGACCAAGCAGAGCTAACTCTACAAGGAAGAATGTGGACTCAGAAATGATAAAAATCTATTAATAAATATATAGATGTCACAAAACATGTGCTTCATCATGGCACATAACAAAGAGCATCTTAATCTGCACCTTCATAGGAAGCGAAGGAGCCACTAAAACATTGTAAGACAGTGCATTTGACCTAGAAGTTCAGATGTTCAGTCATCTACATGACACAGACATCAGGTGAAGTAAATGCCCACCACCTAATTTACAGCACTGAGTTCCTTATCTCTCAAAGGGAGTGGTCAGCACCACTATTCTTGATGTTTACTCCCAAGTTTCTTCTTAATGTGGATTGAATTGTCATCTGTGGGAAATTTATGCCAATAAGCATTTTCAAGTCTTAAGAAGAGAATGGTTTCAAATTTCTAAGGATCACATTACTTTCTTACTGGGCAGTTTGGATTTTGAGGATTTTAGGCCAAATAAGGTTATGCTTATGAGATACTCCATGACACTCAATCTTCTCTACCAATATTGCTCAGCCAAATCTTCCATCGTTTGGATAGACCTGTACATTTTGTTAAATTTCTTTCTTCATATTATTAACATGACAAGACAATGCATTTATTAGATCATGTTTATGTCAATGTATTTTGAAGTAAGCAAATTTCTAGTATGCATACTAAAAGTAAAAATAAAAACACATCAGGATGATATTTCCATTGAGACTGCAATAATAACCTTCTTCAGAGAGTTCTTTGTGCACTGACTCCACCCTTACTAATTTGGTGATCTTGGTTAGGTTACTTATCCTTTTACATCTTAATCTTTTCTCTTTCCTAAGAGGGAATCTCTTATAGGATGGTTGTGATAATTAAAAGTTCATGGAAAGATCATCATAAATCTTAAATGCCTATACAAATATAGTTGGCATTAAGGATAATAATCTGATTGCAGGAAATGGAGGACCACATACTGTAATATATGAAGTTTTATTTTCCTCAGTAAATCAATGAACAAGTTCAATGCACTCAAAACATTGGTCTATTCTTTCCAGGGACTGTCAGTATTGGCAATAGTTTTCTCTTAGAATCAAAAGGCATTTAAGTTGAAAGGGACCTTGGAGACCATCCAATCCCAGGCCCTTACACCCTCCTCCTCATTTGATCAAAATGTAAAATTTAATAGGAACTTAAAATTTTCTGGATGTTTTCATGAATTTTACCTTGAAAATGATATGTTAAAATAGATCTAGGTTCTCCTAGGACACCAATGAAATCTGAAGTTGTTAAGTTTGAGAAAAGAGCCAGACTTCCTAAGGAATGTTTTGGTCAATGAAGAATGATAAAAGATTCAAGTAGAAATAGAAGATTTGGGGGTATAGCTGACATGTTACCATAATAATTTCTAGTAAAGTATGTCCACTTACATAGGATATGTGGTAACTATCATATACCATCAGAAAGGTATGAGGCTGAGTTAATGCAAAGACTATCAGTGAGAGGCGAGGAGGGAGGAGGACTGGGGGGCTCTCACCTAATGGGCACAACATAAGGGGACATGACACACCTGGGTGGGGGACACAATTACAACAGGGACTTTCCTAACAAAAGTAAACACTGTAACCTAATCATTTGTACCCTCATATTAATCTAAAATGAAAAAATAAAATATAATAAAAAAGAACATCAAAAAAAAAAAAGAACATCAATGAAATTCCTAATTCTTTGTTACCCATGAGCTTTTTGTGTATAATGTAAATGTTTAATTCCAACGTTTCCCTATGGCCACCAAGCATGCTTCCCTTCTGCTATTATTAGTCAAGGTATGTGCAAGGAATGGAAAGAAATGAAATTAGCCTACGTTAGACATACTTTGGAGTATAAATATTTCATAAAAATAATAATAGGCCACATTCTTGAGGCAGAAATAAACAGCTTCTACTATTCACACCCTCTTTTATTACAGGATTTTCTAATATTTACAAAGAATTCAATTCTCTAATATTTACAAAGACTATTCTAAAATGAGCTTGTAAGAAAAAACATATTCATAGGCATACTTAAACACATATTACCTACTGAACCATGTCTGGTAAGAGAAATTTTACAAGTAAATTAGTATTTAAATATTGAAGACAGAAAATAGGCACTAGAACTTGTACCTGTGACCGGCTTTTTAGCAACATGGCCTATGAGGTCGTCACAATTTCAGACATTACCTGAGAGAAGTAAATAAGAATGAAGCTGTGTCCTGTGCAATGTTACCAGATTTCCTTTCTTCAGTAGGGCCCTGGTCTCTGGGAGTTGAAGACTCCATCCATGGATCACAGATCAGGAGTAAGACAGGATTTATAATACAGAACAGAATTCAGAACAAGAACCAGTGCTCTTGGTGAAAGAAAAGATAAGCCACAAAGTTTTCACTGTGTTCTTTGGCAGCGGTTCTCAACCTGTGGGTCGGGGAACTGTAGTAAGGGCCACGGCATTAGGAAGGCTGAGAACCACTGGAGGGGTATATACACTGGTATGGTCCTTTGTGGTATGGTCCTGTGGCCAGGACTTAGTAAAAAGGAATGGATGCAGGTCCTTCCCTAAAAGATGATCGAGTACATTACTGAATAGATACAGTCCCTTCCTCTTGGGTCAGGCTAAGGGACCATCCCTTCATGAAATTATCCAGGCTTAGGAAACTTATGTGGAATTGTCCAGGCCGAGGAATGGGGGTCCCTGTTTTGCCCTGAAGGCAGAACCTGTATTACCCCAGGCCTGTGAAATGCTCACGGAGGAGGGCGCAGCCAGAGGAGGGCTTTAGTCCAAGGGTGGCCCTGGGGTTGGCACGGGCAGCAGCGCCAGCTGTACCACGGTCTCCCTCAACTTTCTGGGACCTGTGGGCTTCCACCACTTGTGGGTTTGAGCCCAGCCCAGGCCAGGTAAACAACAATGACAACTGCAACAAAAAAATAGCTGGGCATTGTGGCAAGAGCCTGTAGTCCTATCTACTTGGGACGCTGAGGAAAGAGAATCATTTAAACCCAAGAGTTTGAGATTGCTGTGAGCTGTGATGTCACAGCACTCCACCAAGGGTGACATCGTGAAACTCTGTCTAAAAAAAAAAAAAAAAAAAGAATGAAAGAATTATTTAGAAAATGATAGCCAATCTGACAGATAAAACAAAGGACAAGATATTTGAACAAGCCTCTCAATGGCAAATAAATAAATGAAAAGGCAGCCAATCTTATTAATGACCTGAGACATCCCACCAAGTCCTATGAGCCACCCACTACAGCGGCTGAACTCAAATCATTAACAGTGTCATGTGATGCATGTGTGAGTATGTGAAATAATTTAAATGTTTAACAACATTACAATGGAAAAATAGAAATTCCAGGATAGTCCTAAAGTGTTTTTCGGTAATAAAAACTAGCAAACTACAGCTTGTGTGCCAATGTAGAATCTCACAAACATAATGTTTTAAAAGGCCAAAAACGAAAGCATACATGCTGAAATAACTTCATTGATATAAAATTCAAAAGCAAGCATAGCTGAAGTTTGCTGTTACCAGTTAGGGTAGTGGTTACTTCTAGGGAGGACGGGTAGGTTATTTAAAAAAGGGAGCCAAATCGAGTCTTTCAGGCTTTCACACACATGTCTGTGTTCATGGGGATTGGATGGGTTGTTCACTTTGTAAAAATTCCTTTAATTGTAGAGTTGCTTTTTGAGTTTTTCTATGTGTGCTATACTGCAACAATAAACAAATAAAGCACAGGAATGGAATCACTGACACTGGATTTCTTATAATCACAACACAATAAATTTCGAATGCAATTTCTCATTTTCATTGCAATGAATATCCTTTTCATGGACACGAGGCCTTAGAGTCCAGAATCTTGTTTAACAATAACAAAAGCAAACAAGGCAATGAGGTTTCAAAAAAAAAATGCATATTTTATAATTCTTCAGCCTCGAAGCAATTACTCTAGGTGCCTCTTTCCCTTTCCTTTTTGGCTGTATACAACCTGGGCCTGCTAATAGTTCAAAGATTCCCCCAAGGCCATGCATTAGTGGCTTAGGTTACTGGTCAGCCTTACCACCCCTCCCTAAACTGTAGGTGGAAGTGGGCACAGCAGGTCATGATGAAACCAAGTCCATTAAACTTATTAATCAAAGAAGAGCACCAAATTATTAAATGGAAATCCTCTGATCTGTTCACTGTAGCAAACAGCTGTTATTCTATATCCTACTGAGGACCTTGAGACCCCGTGGCACTAGCAGGTCTGTTTCTGTGTACATTTCTCTCAGCTGGTCAAACAAACAGCTCCCCTCTCCTCCTGTAGAGAGGCAGGGTTGCTCCCAGTCATCAAACTCAAATAATCCCCTTCAAACAGAATCCCTGGTAAGTTCAAAGAAAACATGCCAAACTCCACTGCTCTGGGGGAGAATGGACACCAAGATGTGACTGCAGGAGTAGAAATAAAGAGATGCCTCTGAACATAAAATGTTAACAAAGCAGGTATTATCACCAGCATTCTGCACCCCTCATCCAAAGGCCTTTCTCCTAAAATCAACCCCAGTCTCTTGTGCTCTAGTCCCCTTTTTCCCACCACATTTCCTATTCTACTAGATGAACTTCAAGTTCACTTAGCAGTGTAAAATTCTACTCATACTCTTGTTCAGTCACATCCAGTCTTATCCAGTAACCAAATCATAAAATAAAACAGGTAGGATTACGTGTCATAACAGACTCTGCTGCTCATTTTAATAAGTAGGGGAGACACAAGAAGCATTAAACAGCTGTCAAAACACAAATGTTGCATGGACACTGACTAATTAGTAAACACCCGAGTAGGGATCAACAATTGGTAGGACTACATTTCATTTACATTCCTGTGACTAATAGAAGAAACTGATTATATTTTCAAGATTTGGGAATATGTCTCTCAATTTCTTGTTACTCATCACAAATTTTTTCGTATACACATGGACCTGCAACCCCACAGGAAAACAGGGATTACCTATATCTATCTACCTGCCTGTCTATTTATCTATCCATCTAATTCTTCTTGAGAAAATAAGGCAAAACATTTAGCTAATTTAGCAGCCAGGACTGAAGGTACGTCTCCGTGGGTGAATAATGCCAAAAGTGAAAAGAACCAATAGTGAAAACTGCCTAAGCAATTTAAAATGTCTTGATATTGTGTAAATATCATATAGATCCTTATTCTGACATTTGTCTTCTCTCTTTATCCACAATGAAGTTTCCGACTTGATTTTAATTAGCATTGTGTGACCTATTTTTCCATCTCAGACAGCTGTTAAACTTCAGAAAGAACTTATTTCACAGGGTGTTTCACTTCAAATGTGATCACTTTCTCAAGGTATTTGAGTCCATAGAAAAAAGGGTACCATGGCATTACAGTGACTGCCTAGGTTTCACTGGGGACCCGTAGCTTACATTTATCTGGGCAGTGTATCTTAGGCTTTCCAATCAATACAATTACCAGCCTTGATACCTGGATTCCGTGAGAGAATGGTACCTGGATGAACCTTCATCTGGGTGTCAAGAGACCCACTGTTTTTCACTGCTCTCCCACCAACCAGTAACGGTCTTCTGGGAAGTGGATATCTCTTCTTTAAAATGAGACCGGAGGAGATGGATTTGAAGATGACTTCCACTTCAGGCACTCTATAACTCTACAATTTGGTGTAATTCTTCATGCTTAAGAAGGTAAAAAAAAATGTTTTTGAAAGTAAACAGCAGAATGGTTATTTAGGAGTTAAAGTTCTACCTTTACTGAAATGCCTAATGCCATCAAATCATTAGGGTTTAGCCTCCACTGGTAACTCAGGCTATGTGAGAAGGTTTCCCTTATCCTATCTAAGTTGGTTCCCAATTCCTGTAGCACATCATCATATTGACTTATTTCAATCCAGCACAACCTGTAATTATCCTTTTTAAACTTAAAAAAATGTTTTTCTTCTCAAAAGGTAGATTTAGGCTACTTTATGTGTGCTTGAGAAAATGAGGTGAAAATTTTATATCTAGATCAAATGCTTAGCATATAGTAGGGCTCAAAAACATATGTTGAGTGGAAAACCGAACACGTCTCGAAACCATTTAAGTGTACCATAAGGCTAGATAGTGTTCCAGAGTAAAATGCTTAATGAATATTAATGTATGGGAAACTTGTTTTCCTCAGATATGCCCAAAGAAAAGATGTTGTGTTGGAATCAGACCAATAAAAAATATCTGGAAGTTTTCCCAGTCGAAATCACTTTCGCCAGGTCACTAGAGAAGTACACAGCTTAAATATGATGAGGTTTTGCAATAATTCAAGAATAGTCTTCTATTTTATACAACACATTAAATCGGTAAACGCTTTGACTAATCCTAGGGTAAGTACTTTTATTGACTGTAGCATGGTTTAAAATATACCCAAGGGAGGTGCAAATTTTAGCAAAAAAAATCAGTGGAGTGCTTGCATCAGTTTCATTTTGTGATAATAACAAATTATAATTCACAGATTGTTATATATTATGTTTTAGAAAAATAGTTTCCATAACAGCTTTTAAAAATTTAAGGCATATGAAATGGATTTACAAGTTTTCTTAGTATCTTTCATTTCAACATGTAGATTCTATTTGTTATTGCTATTTGTTGTGTGGATCTATTTTTAAAGATCACAAGTTTAGCAGAATTAAAAATATGGTTATCATCTGCATTGCTCCAGACCACTCTATCATAAAATAGTGTGCTGTGTAATTTGTATATAGGTCATCAAGATTTCTTTTTAAGGTAATCTGTAGTTATATTTTATGCAGTCAGAGAATTTAGTGTTCCATAATGTCTTTTCTTGGGTTTTCTTGAGAACTGATTATCACACAATGATCCAATCAGCTGTTTGATTGATCTGATTCAGTTCATCCATGGCACCTGGACCAAACATTTCAAGGTCAGCCTATTTCTGTCTGACATTGATGGACACAGCATACAACATCAAGGGATTAAGTCCATTATATTAAAAAACTGCCCCACACCAAATACATTTCCATTGCTTTCCTTAAAGATCACTGAAGCTGTGTGAACGGGGTACTGTTAACTCAATGATTTCAGACGGCAGAAGCCTTTCCTGTGGAGTTGCACAGTTAACATGGACATGCAGTCAGATTGACGAGTATCATCATGGTAATAAAGCTTCATTAAAGAACTACAGTTTTGTGTTCAGAAAAGCAGCCTGAATAAAGGATTTGGAAGAAATTGTCTAATGCTGAAGTGAGCAAGTAGCTTATAGATCCAGACAGCAAGCATAAAGATATAATAGAATGTCATCCAATTTCACATATTTTAAAACAAATGCATAGAACTATGCAGCAGCCTTTGAATTTCCTGTCCTCTGAACAGTCAGTCTCAAATAGAGATTTATTTTTGATATCTGAGAACTCTTGGCTGAAGCATTCATCCCACAAATATTCATTGAGCATTTTGTAGGCAATACACACTCTCCTAGGAGTTGGGGGTGCAGCCGTGTATAAGGTAGACAAAAATCTCTATTAGAGTTTCACTTCTATTGGACAAGATAGATAATAAACATATTAAATGAATTATTTAAAGAGAGTGTTAGAAAGTGATGATGCCATGGAAATTAATCAGAATTGGGTGGTTGGGGGCTGCCTTGGGGTTGGGGGATTAAATTTTAAATAGAGAGATCAGGGTAGAATTTGTTGAAAACAACAGTGAGAGAAATTGATAAGGTCCCTGTGGGATGGAGAGCTGTGATGTCTGTGGGAAGCAGACAGCAAACTGTGCTAAACAGTTTGACCAGCCAGTGCACAGGCTAGGGGCCTGGACTGTCCCAGCCCATGTGAGGAATAGTAAAGAGATCAGTGTGGCTGGAGAACAGGAAACAGGGCAGTTGGGAGGAAGACATAAGTCAGTTGTGTAGGACCTTGTAGACCATCAAAATGACAATCAAGGGCAATGTGAAGCAAACAGGCATTTTGAGTACAAGAGTGACCAAATTTGGATCATAGGTTAACACACTTGCTCATTTTACGATGGGAAAAAAGTAAATTATGGAATTTCAGGCTATGATGTAAGAACATTCAATTAGAAGTGAAATGATAGTCACTTGGGCCAGAGTTTTAAACAATAAACTGTCTCTACCATAGCCATATTCTCTCTTCCTTAAAATCATGCCTTTATGTTTCTGAAAGCCTTTTAGAATTTTTTAGTTCTCATTAGTGGAATCTACTTATGCCATTTATTAATATAATGTATAAATGGAATCCCTTTTACCTAATCACATGTCAGTTCTTTATTAAATGTGGTTAAAAATAGTCCCTGATTCATAAGTTAATGGTGAATTTATATGAGAACGTGCACGTGGAACCCAACACAACTGATGTATAACACAAAATAAGTTTTTAACACATTAGTTGTTGTTATGTATATGATTGAAAGAATGTATATACATATGATTAGGAGAATTCAGTCTGCAAATGTTTCGTGTGTGATTATTGCATCTGGATTCATCAGAAAGTTCGAAGTTAATATTCTTTTTCTTGTATTTGAGCCATAGTTTGGTATAAGTGTTATTCTACCCTCATAAAATCAGTTGGGATATTTTGCATCACATTGGGGTAGCTTGTTATATTTGGAAGAAATCACTGCTAGAGCCTTCTTGACCAGAATTTTTTTTTTTTTTATTGTGGGTAAGTTTTTTATTTTATTTTATTTTTTGGGACAGAATCTCACTTTGTCACCCTCAGTAGAGTGCTTTGGTGTCACAGCTCATAGCCACCTCAAACTCTTGGGCTCAAGTGATTCTCTTGCTTCAGCTTCCCATGTAGCTGGGACTACAGGCGCCTGCTACAATGCCTGGCTATTTTTAGAGATGAGGTCTCACGCTAGCTCAGGCTGGTCTCTAACCTGCAAGCTCAGGCAATCCACCGACCTTGGCCTTCTAGAGTACTAGGATTACAGGCATGAGCCACTGTACCCAGCCTTGTGTGAAGGCTTTAAAAAATAAAGTTAATCCCTAATAAGTATAGGAAAAGTCATATTGTCTATCTCTTCTTATATTAGCTTTGGTAGGGTGTGTCTTTTGAAAAGTTCATCCATCTTTTACTATATTTTTAAATTGGTTGCCATAAAATTATAATTACTGTGATATGGTGAAAAATGGTATCCCAAAAGATATTCATGCTCTAACCCAGGTATATGACCTAGGAGGGCAAAATAAGGTTCTTGAAGATGTGAATGACTCAATTAAGGTTCTGGAGATGGGGAGACTATTCTGAATTATTGGGTGGGCTCTACATGCAATCACAGTTACACCGTATGAAGGAGGCAGAGGAAGATTTCGTAGACAGAAGAGAAGACAGACTGACTCCCAAAGCAGAGATTGAAATGATGTGACCACAAGTGCAAACAGGGTATAGCTCTTAGGAGCTGGGACAGAAAAGGAAGGGGTTTTCTCCTAAATTTTGGGAGGAAGTGTGGTCTTGCTGACATCCTGACTGATGTTTGGACTTCTGGACAGAACTTCCAGAATGACGGGATAATAGACTTGTTGTTTTAAGCCATCAGGTTTGTGATAATTTGTTAGAGTAGCTTCGGGAAATAATCAGGAAAAAAAGGCAATGTACAGGATATGAAAAATATATTTGTGAATCATTCTCTACATCCAGAATGCAGAACTAATTCTGTTTTCATTACAACAATTTAGTATATATAGTGATGTCCTCTTTTTGCATTTCTAATATTGATAATTTGTAACCTGTCTCCCTATTTCTCTCTTTCTCTCCTGATTGGTCCTGTCAAGAGTTTATCAACTTTATTAGTCTGTTCTAACAACTAGCATTTGAGTTAGTTCCTTTGCTAGGTTGTACAGCTGTTTTTCATTTCATTCACGGAGGCTATTATCGATATTGTTTCCTTTCTTCGACTTTCTTTGTGTTCATTAGACTGTTCTTTTCTAATTTCGTGAGTGGGACATTAGGCCATTGATTGTTTAGCCTGTCTATTGCATTTAGAGCTACACATTTTTGTTTGTAATTTAGCTGCATTCCTAAAGTTATTTTATGGCCTAATTTCATTATTCAGAAAAATGTATTCTCTATTATTAATTTTCTCTGATTTACGGGTTATTTATACATATTGTGTTTCATTTTCAGACATTTATAGTTACATTCTTTAATTTTACACTGTGTGTTGATTTTTAGCTTAATTCAGGTATGGTCCTTAAATATATTTTATTATGATTTCAATCCTGTGAAATGTGCTGAGACTTACTTCACGGTCATCCATTATGTGGTTTATGTTTGTAAATATTCTATATGTAATTGAAGGGAAGTTTTTTTGACTAATGTTAGGTGTGGTAGTTTATAAATTTCAATTAGGACTAGTTTCCATAACCGTGCCATTCAAATTTTCATTTAAATTTATTTTTTATCCACTTACTTTGCTAGTCACTATGTCCCTCTTTATTTGTAGCAATTCGGTTTACTAGTAAAGTTGCGTTCTTTATTTCAAGTCCTTCTTTTTTTAATGTATTTATTGCCACAAAATTCCCTCTTAGTACTGCTTTTGCTGAATCCCCTTAAGTTTTAGTATGTTGTGTTTTCATTTTTGTAGTCTCAGGATATTTCGTAATTTTCCTCTTTGTTTCCTTTTACTTTGGACCCATTGGTTATGTAACAGCCCATATTTAATTTCCCCATGTTTGTAAATATTCCAGTTTTCCTTCTGCTATTGATTGCTGGTTTTACTCCTTGGTGGTTAGAAAACAAGCTTTAATTTTAATCTTCTTAGATTTGTTGAGACTTTTTGTGGCCTAGTGTGATCTATTCTAGAAAATGTTTTGTGTGTACTAGAGAAGAAGTTGCATTCCACTGCTATTGCGTGGAAAGTTATGCAAATGGTTGTTGGGCCCCATTTGAACTCCAGTGTGGTTGAAGTTTGCTATTTCTTATTGAATTTGTGTGCGTTCTATTTGTTATGATAGTGGGCTTTGACCTTTCTTCCTAATACTGCTCTACCTTGAGTTTATGAACTCTTGCTTCATACATATTTGGATGCTTTGACATCAGGTGAATATATATTCGTTATTTATTTCTGGGCAAACTAGTTTTTTTTTTAATCATTGTTTGATTCTTTTGATGTTTTTTATTGAAAATCTATTTTTTATAATGTAAATATGGACATCCTTGCTGTCTTTTGGTTACCATTTTGGTTGAGTATGTTTCAGTTTCAATTTCAGCCAATGTGTGCCTTCAATCTAAAGTAAGTCTCTCGTAGGTAGCATGCAATTGAGCTTAAAAAAATACATATATTCAGCCAGTCTATGTCTTCTGATTGAGAAATTCAGTCCATTTATATTTAAAAATAATTATTGATAGAAAAGGTCATATTGTTACTCTTCTATTGTTCTCATCACCTTCTAACATTTTTCTCTTCCTCTTTTTCTGTGTTCCTTGGTGTTGTATTTTCTTCTTTTTTGTAGAGACATATTTTTATTTCTTTCTCATTTTCTTTTGTGTATCTTTTATCAATATTCTTTTTAGTTACCATGGGATTACATAAGACTTATTTTATAGTCATAACAATGTATTTTAAGCTGATAATAATTTAACTTCAATTACATATGACTTTACATTTCTTCTCCTCACTAAACTTCGTTATTGATATCACAAATTGTGTCTTTTTATATTGTGTATCCATTAACATATTTTTATAGATATAGCTTTTTTTTTTTTTTTTTAAGGACAGACTCTCACTTTGTCACCTTCGTAGAGTACTGTAGTGTCACAGCTCACAGCAACCTCCAGCTCTTGGGCTAAGGTGATTCTCTTGCCTCAGCCTCCCGAGTAGCTGGGACTACAGGTGCCTACCACAACACGCAGCTATTTTATGTTGCAGTTTGGCTGGAGCCACGTTCTAACTGGCCACCCTCTGTATATGGGGCTGGCGCCCTACTCATTGAGCCACAGGTGCTGCCCAGATATAGATATTTTTATTCTTTTGTTTTTGACCTCTGTACCAGAATTAAGAGTGAGTCACTTATTCCCAGTTATGGTATTACAGTATTCTTGGTCTATAAATAATATTTTTCTTTGCCAGAGAGTTCTACAACTTTGCATGCTTGTGTTGTTGAGAATAATTTCACTTCAACTTGAAAAGACTCCCTTTAGCATTTCTTATAAGTCAAGTTTATTGGTGATTAGCTCTCTCAGCTTTTATTATCTGAGAAAACCTTTGTTTAGCTTTTCATTTTTGAAGGATGATTTTGCCAAATATTCTTCAGATAGTTTTAGTTGATACTTTTTTTGTTTTTGTTTCGGTACATTAATATATTATTCCATTCTCGTCCGGGAAGCCAAATTCTTCTGAGGTATCCGTTGATAGGCTGATGAGAGTTTGCTTGTATGTGACTTTTCACCCTGCTGTTTTTGAAACTCCCCACCTTTGACTTTTCTGACACTTGGTTTATAATGTATCTCTAAGTAGACTTCTGGGGATTACCCTATTATCTCATTTTAAGACTTTTGAGCTTCTTGAATATACATGTTTATTTCTTTCCCCAGGTTTGGAAATTTTGAGGCTACTATATCTTTTCTTAAGTTTTAAAAAAATGATGCATAATAAGATATTAATAATTATGGTGCTACATAGCTATATTTTGATACATACAATGTATAGTGATCAGATCAGGGTAATTAGCATATCCATCATCTCAAACAGTCATCATTTCTTTTCTGGGGAAGATTTGATATTCTCTCCTCTAGAAATTTGAAAATCCTATAGAATCTCTGTAAGTTGACTACCCAAGGCACTGTAACAAAATGGTCAACATAGGAAGGTGGTTAACAGAAAGAACTAGGCTGGGCGGCACCTGTGGCTCAAAGGAGTAGGGCACTGGCCCCATATGCCAGAGGCAGCGGGTTCAAACCCAGCCCTGGCCAAAAAAACTGAAAATAAAAAAAATAAATTAAATTGAATTAAATTTAAAAAAAAAAAAGAAAGAACTAGGCCTAGTGTACTGGTGATAGGTACATGTGGTTCATGTCCAGTCTATAACAATTAGGTCAATTTAAAGAGGTAGTCAATTATGGAGGCTCTTCTGTCTATAATCATTATCTATAGTCAGCCTATATGGCCATAGACCACTAAACAAATTCCTCCAATCTGGCTGTAACTTTGGATTCTTTAGCAAATCATTGCCCATCCCCTTCCACACACCCTTTCTAGCCTCTAGTAATCTTTATTCCACTCTTTACTTCTAAGAGGTCAATATTTCTGGCTATTAGTTTAAGCTTCTGCCTTTTCCTTTCTGTCTTCTTCTGAAAGGTCACAGTGCATATATTGATCTCCTGGATGGTGTCCTGTAAACTTTTACCATCATCATTTTCCTTTCTGCCCCTCTGACTGTATAATTGTACACGTGTAGGTGTGCGTATCTAATACCAGAGTCACTACACAGTTCCATCACTCCAAATTTCCTCATGTTGTTCTTTTAATCATATCTACATCTTTCTTCCCTATATTCTTCAACCACATGTCCCAAACTTCTTGCAACCACTACTCTGTTCTCCATCTCTACACTTTCACTTCAAAACTATTATATAAAAATTGGCATGGCACCTGTAGCTCGGTGAGTCAGGCACCAGCCACATGAATCGAGGCTGGTGGGTTAGAGCCTGGGTCGGGCCTGCTAAACAACAATGACAACTGCAACAAAAAAAAATTAGCTGAGTGTTGTGGCAGGTGCCTGTAGTACCAGCTACTTGGGAGGCTGAGGCAAGAGAATCAATTAAGCCCAAAAGTTGGAGGTTGTTGTGAACTGTGATGCCACAGCACACTAAATAAATAAAATTAAATTAAAAAATAAAGACAACTATTATATAAATAAATACATTAACTATGTAACTATCAGAATAATTCTCCTTTTTCATTATTTAGTACTAGTTCTTTAAATGGGCATACCAAAATTTATTTGGCCACTTACCCATTGAAGTGGAAATCTAGGCTGCTTCCAGTTTTGAGCTATTACAGATAAACCTTCTATGAACATTCCTGTACAGATATTACGTAAACACAGGTTTTTATTTCCCTAGGATAAATGTCCATGAGTGCAATTACTGGGTTGTATTGTAATTACTTGTTTAGTTTTATAAGAAATTGCTGTTTTCTTGAAGGCTATGCCATTTTAGATTCACACCAGCAATGTATATGCAATCCTTGGATTTGTTTTAAAACTCTGACACTCACTGTCATGTAATATTTTAATAACTACATTTGCATCACTTTTTACATATTATTGCTAAAAAACCAGGTTAAACTCTTTTTTATGTGTACCTTTCAACTTATATTTTACAACAAATTTCTTTAATGGAGAATGTTTACACACTTCTAAAATAGTTACAGGGCGATAGGCAAATAGGTTTATTATTTCCAATTTTATAACAGGATTACAAAACAGAAAGTCCTTACGTAAGGAAAAACAAATTCAGACTATGTCTTCATTCTATAATAAATAAGGCTATCGTGTATGTGAGGATAGCATGGAAGGTATAGAAATATTGCTATGCTTAAAAAAAGGTTTCTCAAGGTAGACCTTTAAATTCCCAAGACAAGAACTAATTTAGGGAAATATCAAGACCCTCAAATACTATTGTGAAATAAAAAATGCCCTCAAATTTATTAATATTTTTCAAAATGTAAATAGCATTATTCTTATGTACCACTCAGTACTTAATAAAGAATAAAGCATAAAGAAAAGTTTAAAGAAGAAAATAAAATTAGTCACAATGGTATTCACAAAAGTTTTGACTTTGATATCTTCATGATGTTAAGGTCTTTGTGACTAGAATAAGCTATTTTAGGAAAAGAGAAAAGTGTTTAATTTTAAGAAACACGACTGAAGTAGTGTGAATATAACTTTAAATTGTTAGTGATAGAATGCAGTGGACACGGACAAAAGCAGGAAAAGTTATCATGAAGCTACTTTAACTGTTAGTTAGAACCTTAGATTGATGGTTCCAGCGTTGTTTTGAGGACTTCAAGCAGCAAAGTTATCAACTCTTTCATTAAACATCTATTATTTATTTTTTTATAGTGATCAATGCAGTACCTTCCCAGCTCTGATGAAACTGAACCATTCTGAATTGAGTTTATTAAGGCAGTGTTAGAATGTGAAAATGAAAGAAATGTGTACATCTCTTAATTTAATATCGGCAGCTCGGGTATGATCCATAACCCGTCCTAGCAGCACAGGAAGAGGAGCAGTATGAAAACGAGTTCACTGAAGCAGTGCCAGATTCAATTATCTAACTATTGTGTAATGTCAGCTGGAGGATCATCTATTGCCTATTATTTCACCACTGGAGAAAAAGAACCTGTAAAATTAAAAAAAGAAGAAAAAAAAAAGCCTTTCTCCCAGTTGTCTGCCAGAGAATAGAGTTTAAAGTAAATCAACATTTTATTGAGAAATATTTCCCTAGTTGTTTCTTCTCCAGATGAAGTCCTTGAGGAATCAGTCATGTATTCTGAGTATCAGCAGAGCTTAGGAGACCAGCTGAGCTTCATAATTCTCAGCATTTTATTTATTCACAGGGAAATCTTGACTTAAATTAGCTAGATTCTATCTTGATGTCACTTGATTATCTAGATTTACACAGAGGCTGCAGAAGCAATTTATGCAATTCAGCGATGCCAGCTTGTCAAGGAGTAAATCAAGGTGATTTTCATAGAGCCAGTTTTTGATAAGGGGTGTCGTACTTTCATAAGAAACACTGTGTACTATTTTCCTCTCATTCCTTCATAGAGGTTTGGAATTTCACTTGTGATAAGTTAATATATGCTCCCATTCTCATTTTTCTTTGAGCATAGGTGTAGGTGTTTATCCAGATGATTCAAACATTTCACACTGGCCCATTCAACTTCACAAATTCTGAAGGGAATGATATACAAGAAGTCGAAGGTCGAGAGTAGATTCTTTTCTGTTTTGCATATTTAAAAAAGGAGACAAAGCACATGATGCTCTATGTAATTGCTCTTGATTCACTGTAGTCTTTAATTCTTCTTCTTATTCTTCTTTTTTTTTTTTTTTATAAAAGCAATAGGCACTATATATCTTTGGGTTCAGCAATGGGAACCATTATCTGCTCTTATGGATTGAAGCCTCAGGTGAAGTTCCTAGATCATTGCATTTGGGCATTCTATGGAATCTTCAAAAATTTTTTAATTCCAGATTATAATTCCAGATTTGTTGTAAGTCAAACGCTTAATGTGATATGCAGTCTGTTGACTACAAGATGCTAATTCCTGTTGGTCAAGGATAGAACACAGAGTAACTTTGGGCTCTTGCCTCTTCCCCTACAACAACAGTGCTACTTTTAAATACATTTGTGAACCATGATTCTCCTTTTTTCTATGGCAAACAGGCGGCCCCCAAGACACTTTCTCTACCCTCATTATTCATGTCCTGTATAATCTTCAATTTTGTGTGAAGAAGGCATGCAACTTGCCTCTAATCAGTAGATATGGGAAAGGTGTGAGAATTTTGTAGATGCATAATTCAGGTTTAGAAATTATCCAGAAGAGGCTGCCTCCATCAGGTAAAAGACAGACGAGGCCTGGACTGAGGCTAGAGAAAGTCTCTTCTCTGGGTTGCTGAAGTCACAGCCATGCTCAGGCTCACCAAGTTTCAGCAAATGCCAGGTTCCCCCCGGGAACTGTGGGTGGCCTCCAGCATCTGAGGTTGATCTCCAGCCCACAACAAAGCAAAGGGTGGGTGCTCTCAGTCACAAAGGCAGAAAAACATGACTTCTGATGACAACATAAAGAGTTTGGAAGACCCCAGTAAAACTGCAGATAGAAACACAGCCCAGAGGATACTTCGCAATCTTGTACGATCTTATAGAGAAGACCCAGGAGGCCCATACCCTCATAGGAACTTGGAGATAATACATGTGTGATGTTTTCGCTTGCTAATTGTGGGGCACTTTGTTATTCTGCTATAGAAAACTAATGTGCTTTGTAGGTAGAGTCATTGCCCATCTTGTTTGACAGAATGTTTTTAATCTGTGTGTAACACAGAGGAATAATCTACTGCTCTGGTCCTACTTCATGCCTCACACCCCTGCTTCAGCATTTCAGTCGTCTGTCAGAGCTTGTACAAATACAGAACACTTTTAAAACACAAACTGGTATGTAATCGTTCGTCATTTGAAATAAATGACAATCCAAAAGTTCAGTATGGTTGTGTTCTCAAAATGAAAACTTTATTCTCTTCCCAAGAGAGAAGAGTTGACAAATTATACACACACACACACACGCGCGCGCGCGCGCACACACGCACACACACACACACCTCACTCTCTAATTTCCCCATTTGCCTTGAGTAGAAGAAACAGAATATTCTCACAGATTGGTATCCGACTATAGCATGTCATTTGAAATTCATTCTTATAAGGAGAAGTTTAAAAACACTGGGCAGAGCATACGGCATCCTCTGCTTCTTTCTTAAGAGCACTTAACATCTTTCCAGACTACGGGGTTAACTGGAAACATGCAAATTGTCTTCTCGTACACCCTTAATTTTACCTGACAGAAATATTTTGCCATCTACTGAGAATCTCAGGTTTTATTCTATATACTCAATACGTATCATATTATTGAGTCCTCATTATGCTCCTATGGTTTGTAGTACTATGATTACCTTAATGTTATAGATGGGGAATCTTAGGAATCAAGAGCTTAATGAATTTTTCCAAAGTGATCCTAGGTTATTGAGCCCGTACTTATAAACACTCCACCAGACATTAAGTTGAAGTAGCCTTTTCCTTTGCACACACTCCTTCTTCTCCATAATTTCACACACAGATTGAGCCAGGATAATGAATGGGCACTTCATGGAAAGGAGGACATGAGAAAGGTATGAAGGCATATAGAAAACTAATAGCCATCTGGAGCATATGTACTATTTGGGAAAATTTTGATTTGAGGATCTTAAATACGGAATCTTAGAATAAGACTTAAAAGGACAGCTATTCAAAATATAATAGTGAAATCAATTAGTAATAGCTTGACTGAAGTTCCTCTTAGAAACCTCTTAGAATGTAACATGAACTCAGATTCAACCAAGATTTACTTCTCATATTATGACAAGGACTGTACAAGGCATTTTTTATATTTTCTAATTAGAGAACCAAGTCGTAGATGTATGGACACTCAGGTTAGACTGCTTGACTTTGAGTAACTTCTCTGAGACTGTGTGGAACTGGATAACATGGGACTACTTTCTCTAAAACTCAAATATATTGCAATAATTAATTTCATGTGTCAACGTGGCAAGATTATAGTGCTTAGTTAATTAGTCAAAGACTTGTCTAGATGTTACCATAAAAGTATTTTTAGTTGCAGTTAACATTTGCCACCAGTTAACTCTAAATAAAGTAGATTAGCCTCTGTAATGTGAATGGGCCTCATCTAATTAGTTGAAGGCCTTAAGAGCAAAGGTTGCAGTTTTTAAAAAAGTTCTGCCTGAACATTGTAACAGAAAATTCTCCGTAGTTGCTACATACAGATATGGCTACACACACAAGATAAAGGTGAAGGAAATGAAACGTTTCCTTGGAAATGTGAAAAGGAAATTAGCTTAATCTGAGCTGTTTTGTGTTCAAATTGTCCCTCTGTATATTTTTTCTCTCTCAGACCTGAGTGAGCTCTGAATTTCAGTTTATTTATATTAAAGCCATGGTGGTGCATCATGCTGGCCTCAGCCTAAAAAGAAGAGTTAAGAAGAAAAAGGGGGAAATCTTGGGTAAATCTATACTAGATTTCTATTTCGAGCCTTGAAATTCTCTAGGCTCTAAATAGATAGTCGAGGACCTTCATCTAATGTTTGAGTCCTTGAAATTAAATTTATTGGCTTTAGAACACAAAAAGAAGCCACCAAATCAAAATGAATAAATGTTTAATTAAATGTCTGCAAGACATAACACTGTGTCAACTTCATGAATTATTAAATTTAGTATTCATAAAAGTTTGATTACTTTTAAAAGCAGTTCGGTGGATACGTTTTTCTACTTTGCAAGGATTTCCAAATGTGCAGAATACTGAAAAATCATAAATTGTATCAATTGTTATCAGCGAAATCATTTTAAAAGAAAAATTATGACATTACCTTCCAAAAATGCTACGGTAAATAATGAACTCGTGTGTGGGCATGCTTTCATACGTTTGTTGTGACGCATGCTGTGGCTGCCAGGGAGGTGACCAAGTTCTCAAAGCAGCTGCACTTAGAATTTATACATTCTTTGTTGTACCGTGATAGATAAGAAAGAAATATTTGGCTAACGTTCCTTCTCTTTAATTCCTTTTTAACTAGGGAAGGCCTTAAGTTACCTGCTCTGGAAGCAGTCTCTGGGAGGAGAGCTGTGCGCAGCTTTATTGAGGCTTGTTCTCAGGGGACACACCTGTGGGGAAGAGTGGGAGGCAAAGGAAGGTACTGCGTGCAGCACACACACAGCAGAAGATTCAGCTCATCCTGCAGTGAGTTCTGGAGCAGGGATGGCCCTTCAGAGTTGCACCAGAAAGGTGGGGAAGTGGTAGGGTTTTTGATTTTCAGAATCAACCCATTGTGGGTCTTATGTCTCCTCTGGGAAGTGACATAACCTTTGGCACACAGCGTTTGACAGCTGATGGAAACCCTTTCAGGAGGGGATCTGGACATAGAGAATCACAGTATGTCTGCACTTATGCACTTTAGGGAATATCAGATTTCTAACACCAAAATTCAGCCCATATGTTTCCGTCAGGAGAAAGGTAGATTAGGGAGAGCTAGGATTTCATCTAGTGCATGAGTTGATTAGACGAACACATTGGTAGTGGTATACCGCTGGAGTCTCTGCTGAAGGTTAATGTTTCAGCATGTACACTGTGCCTGATGAAGATATCAAGGAAATAGTAAATGGTCAAAGACTTCCTGGACATCCTAAATTCAGAATTGTTGGTGTTCTGTATGAAATATAGAATTCTGGGTTTAATCTAATTTGATCTAATTCGGTAAAATTATAATCCACAGCCATGATGTACTGAGCATTTATTACTGTACAAGACCCCTGAATGCATTATATCACTTCTTTCTCAATTTCTGACCTCTGCCTTAAAGAACGGAAACGTCTGTTTTATTCCTCAATGTTTATGTAATGTGTTCAAATTCACCTAAGGTATGAGAGATAAACATCAGAATATATTCCTAATGTCTTTGACACCAAAGGCCAGGTTTTCTTCCCCAGTCTACCATGATGCCACTCTTTTCCAGAGTAAGTTTTAAAAAATCCTTTGAAATATCTGTAAAAGTAATGTGAAGTTTATGTGCTCAACAAAGTGATGAAAGCTGTAAGTGAATACTGATTTATTATAATAGTATCATGCTATTATGTGCCACATGTTATTTGAAATGATTTACTTGCATTGACTCATTACAATTTTAGAAGGGATATACTATTATTTCATTATCTGCCTTTATAGAGATTTGTAAAAAAAAAAGGGGGGGGCACACAGAGGGTTAGGTGACTTCCTACGATTATAGCTCTAAGCAGTAGAGACAGCATGCTGCTCCTACCCTCTGACTCTAGAGCCCTCTGCTTAACTGCGAAGCTCTAGCTCTCTTCCAGTTCAGGGTGGTATTATGTTTTAAGGGCTGGTATGCTAAATTGTTTTACAAAAGAAACTGTTTCCATTGACACACATTTATGGGAGCCAGAGTCAATGTGTAAAGCACCTGGGAATTTTTAAGGACTATACATGAAGGGGATCAGAGAGTATTATTTTTTAGGAGAGGAAATATGTTGGCCTTTATCCCTAACGATGGTGGTAAAAATGTCCTCCAAACGACACACACTATAGAAAAATGTGAGAAAGGTGTTTGGAGAACACTTGATGAAACAACAAGAACAAATAGCTGCCTAGCTCAGGGCTGTTGTTTTATTCTTCTCATCAGAAGAGCCATCTAAAAATATCTCTATTATCTATCGAAATACCAACAGTGTGCTTTCTCTAGTGCTTAAGTATTTCCTAGCTACTATCTCATTGATATTTTTTAAGACTATAGGACAAAGGACACTTTTAATTAACCATTTTTTATCACATACAGGGAATGATTACTCCCCCCAAAAAGATTTTTGCAAAGCTTCTTTCCTTCCTACTGTATAGTCAAGCACAAAAGGGGAGTATTAATTAAAGGGTAGGATTCAGTAATTTTATATTTAGAAAAAAAAATTCAAGGCTGCCCTCAAGCCTGAAAAGTATCCATTCAGTGGTTTTTTGATCAACACTGTCTAAAGTGACTTTCTCCCTGGATGGTGGTGTTGTGTGAAAGGTCAAGACTGAGAAGATGATGAAAACATGTCCTTACCATCCTGCAAATTATTTTACAGCCACATCGTTAAGTGTTCCTAGAATAAACATTCTATTCTTCCCCCAAGTGTGAACATTTTAAAATGATTATTTCCTTTTATCTCCGAGAAAATATTATTATTTACAAAGACAAAAATGTAGCATGCATGTTCTTCCTTCAAGAAGTGCACACCGCTTATGTAAGCTTTGATGGGTACTAATGGGCATGTCTCAATTTTGATTCTTAGGTAGAAAATAACAGCTTGTTGTTATTTTTCAGGAAGAATAAGATCTATTTCCACACTTTTTAAAAAATCTCAGGACTCTTTCCCCCTTATAAATAGACAAATAAATGGCCACATTAGCACTTGACTTCATTGTGAGCCAAGGACATTTTAAAAATGTCAGAACACTCTTATTTTTGACATTTGGCCTTCAGATTTTTCTCCATAATTGTCTATTTGCTGCCTCATTGCTATATACAGGGATTTAAGGTCAAATGTAGCTCTTTCCTACATTGCCATAAGATATAAAGTCCAAAAGTTTAAAACACTTTGTACGTCGTAGGCTACCAGACTTTTCCCAAGCTCTAAAGTAGTTTAACCTCTTGAATCTAGAGATGTCTTCTGTCTAGGTTGAAATGGCCCACAGCAAAGATTGTCAGTTACTTGATTCCAACTATAAGCTTCTCACTTTTTAGCAGATGCTTGTGGGTTTGTTTTTCTAGACCAATGGAAACATTTTAGGCTAGGCTTACAAAAGCAAACACAAATGTGGCCAACACATAGTAGTTTGCTGTTACAGAAGAAAATTGAATACATTTTAAAGGTGATGCTGTTAAATATTGACTAACTGACATAACTGGGACTTAGGTTTTCTTTTTAAATAAGGATCACTTCCCCGGGGACATCAAGCGAACTGAAATGTAACTTCTACACACACTGTCTAATGAAGAAGTCTTAAATAAGAAGATATTTTGTTCTAAATCTATGGGATTGAAACACTGACTCTCTTGTTGACTGATACCCTTTGTTGAGAATAACACAGAATGAAAAGCTTAATGATGGTGGTTTTAACACTGAAATGTTCAATTTAATCTAGAACACATACTGTTTATTACTTATTCAAAAACATATGTTGATAACCTATCCTGTGCCACATATTGATTGGGGTAGTTACTAGATTAAAAACTAATTAAAACCTTGCTACTCTTCTGAAGGCAAGGAGCTGAAAGAATAGCTCCTGTCTCACACAGAGCTCTTTGTATACTTATTTTTCTTTTCCCCTCGAGATTATTATCATGTTTATAAACCCGTGTAAGTCCAGAACGTGTTCTAAATTCTCGGTTGTTTTTCTAAGGTTATCTCCTACTTAAGCTTCAATCCTCTGGTCCTCAACCCTCCTCCTAGTTATGGAAGGTGGTCTTAGATCGTCCTTAGAAAATATAGGTTGCCAAATTCTGTACATTAGGATCCTATTTCTTTGGTCACAGCTGAAATGATTGATGATGGACAGCTCTTCCAGGGGATGACAATATTTGGCCTGGGTAAAGGCATCTGAAGTGTGGCTTCTAGCAAAAACTTTGCCCAAGTATAAACACAGATGATTGGGGGGGGGGGGTTAGACACTAAATTCTGGGGAATTTGAACCAGGGAAACAGAGATGTTGACTTCAATAAGCTGAAATAAAGAGAGATACAGAGAAATAATATGTAGGTTTTAAGGGGTAGCAAAAACTCTGAATAAATAGATGCCATGAAGCAGAGAGGAAAGGAGAAATCGTGAAATCCAGCTACTGCTGGCTGACATGCAGACAGAGAGGGACAGACAAATGGAGGAATTATCCTGATTGGATCAGAGCGTCAATTCCTGCTTCTAGAAGCAAAACAAACAAACTTCCATTGTCTCTGAATTGGCCGTGCAGTTGTGCTTCAATTTCCCTCTCTGTTGCTTCTCTACCAGAGTCTTATAGTAAATATCCATTACTTTGGATGAACTTAGTGAATCCCTACCCCTTTGGATGGAAAGAGTCTAAAATATTTGGTGATTCCATGCTCTTATGTACAAAACATCTACAATTTGCCCCAATGAGTTCCCCAAACAAAGGTTCAGCCCTTGACCATGAATAGTTTATGTTATCACAATCAGAAATATAATGTATGTAGATGAACAGAAAAGAGAACATAGATAGCAAATTATGAACATGTAAGCATACATATAACCCAGACTTGGTCATTTTCCGACGGTCTACAGATAAATCCAAGAATGAGAATAACTGTAATGGGGTCCTGGCGCAGCCACTCTAACCCTGATGCCGGAGGGGCTGTGTCCTTCCACGAAGAAATGTAAGTGGCATTTCAAAGAGGAAAAATCATTCTAGATAAGAGTTTTCATAAAAATAAATAAAATAAAAATTAAAAAAAAAAGAGTTTTCAAGGAAAATTAGAGAGAATATTCTTGGAATGCCAGCTACGTTGCTTCCACTGTGCTAGAGTTCATCCCAGAATCCTCATAGAGAACGCCAGGAAGTGAAAGTTCTAAAGTACAGACATTGGGAAACTGTGGCTCAGGAAGTTCGCAGTAACGTTTAAAGTTCAGCTTGACAGTCCTGTTCATTACTTTTTAACTTTAAGACCACATTCCTTTCATTTTAACATATCCGCTTTTCATTCACCACAATCACCCACTGTCAAATAACTTTGTTTCTGCTAGAGTTCCTAAACTCTTGATTCTTGTGTCCCTACTCTCCCCCATAAGCTTTCCAAAAAGGCCATTCTTGGTAAGCTGTAAATGTTGTCAAGGCGAAGATCCTCTCCTGCTAATAAAATTAGGTCTGGGATGCAGTAAATGGTCAAGAAGTATCTGCTGAACACAACACTTTAAAGGAGCATTACACCGTACAAACTTTATCACAAACTACCCCAAATTAGCCTTGACTATCCAAATGCAGCCCTGCTTGGCATGCTGAGGTTGCAAAACCCAAAGGTTTTTTTAGGGTTGGCAGAGATGCAGACTCTTAAAACTTATGCATGTGGGATCTGTACTAGATCTGGCTTTGAAACCTGACTCTACCACCTCCCATCTGTGTTGCTTTCAGCAAGTTACTTAATCTTTACAGTCTCTATTTCTGCAATTGTAATATGAGCTCATAATAGATAATTCTAGGTTTTCTGTATTAAACGAGTTAATATTGTAAAATACGTAGAATAGCACCAGGACAACGACAAGCACTCAATGAATGTGAGCTATTTTGAAGGGCTCATAGGAGTTTTTCATTAGATATCACTCCTATTTGTTATTCCCTTGTGAATGAAAGGCCATTCTCAGGTTATTAGTGATTTACCAGAAGAGTCAATAAAACCTTGTAATATGCCTGTGTTCATGTGTATGAGGGGTGGTGTGGTGTGGAAGGACCTGACATAGTTGATAGCTATTCTACTTTTGAAAAGGGTTCTTCTGTCAATGTTCAGATAATAAGTATTTTAGGCTTTGTAAGCCACAGAGTCACAACCATTAACTCTCCTGGTATAGCATGAAAATAGTCTCAGAAAATAGGTTAACAAATAATAGCAGCTGTGTTCCAATAAAACTTTATTGGCAAAACCCGGCAGTGGGCCATATTTAGTTCTGGGGCTATAGTTTGCTGACTTCTGTTGTAGGCAATAACGGTATAAAGCTCAAGTCAGGAGGATGTGGGTGGGACAACTGCTTCCCAGATATATATACGTAGTGTTAGTGTTCAATCAGAGGCGGGATGTTTAACCTTGCTGACCAAAGGTTTTCATTTGTGAGTTAAGAGAAATGATCTGTAAAGTTTCTTGATCACTCTGCTGACTCTGAAATGTAAGGGCCTAGAAATCTCACGTAGGAGAACTAAAGTTACTATTCTATTAAGATGCTTAAACTTTCCTTTCGCCTCCTATATGGAATTCTACTTGCCCATTTAGATTCTCCTTTCCCACTGTGCCTGACTGATCTTGAGATTTTTAATGCAGAGTCAGTAGAAAAGGGTCAGTGTAGGAGGAAACATAGACATACTCGCCAGGGCTGGGGAAAATAGCTTTGCAAAAAGGTTCCAAAGCGAGAAATGAGGGAACATCTATAATGTGTGAGAAAAGTGGAAGGGAAATAAAATAGTGAGGCTGTGGTGTATTTATTTCTCTCACTGCATCTGAAAAAATGCAAAGAGAAAAGTTTATTTTAAAGTGATGTTTTTAGTTAAACTTTTTTATTGATATATAATATTTATACATATTCACGGGACATATGCATTTATCATTTCTTTGGTTGGGAACATTTCAAGGCTTCTAGCTATTTGTAAATATATAATGTATTATTATTAATGGTAGCCACCCTACTGTGCTGTTGAACATTAGGTCATAGTCCTTCTCTCCAGTTATATCTTTGTACTCCTTTACCAACCTCTCCTCATACCCTTTGCCCCCATACACTTCCCAGCCCCTCGTATCCATCATCCTTTTCTCCACCTCTATGAGATCAACGTTTTAAACTCTCACATACGAGTGAAGGCACACAAGATTTGTCTTTCTGTGCCTGGCTTATTTGATTATTATGGTGACCTTTCATTCTATTCACATTGCTGCAAATGACAGAAGTTTCTTCTTTGTTCGTTATGGCTGAATCGTATTGAACTGGTTTTGATTGTCAGCTGTATATCCTTAATCAGAACATCATTCTCAGATTGGACAACATGAGTGATGGCTTCTTAAATATTATGTAGTTATAATCATTCTACTACTTCCCCAGGCTGAGCAGTGAAGATGTCAGTGTTAATGAAGTCTGTACTGCCTATAACTGTGATTTCTGGTTTTTGATAAAGAGTCTCACTCTGTTGCCCCAGGCTAGAGTGCTATCATAGTTCACTGCAACCTCAAACTCTTGGACTCAATCAATCACCTCAGCTTCCCAAGCAGCTGGGACTACAGTACCCATTACAATGCTGGCTAGTTTGATATTTTTTTCTATCTTTAGTAAGACAGGGTCTTGTTCTTGCATAGGCTGGTTTCAAACTCCTGAGCTTAAGCAATCCACCTACCTCAGCCTCCCAGAGTGCTAGGATAATAGGTGTGAGCCACCATGACTAGCCTATAACTGGGATTTTTATAAGCCTACATTTTGGAATGGGGCATCAGCTTCAGATAACAACAATATTTGGGAGCCTGCACTTTTATGCAAACTTGAAAAACATCTCCATCTTTCCTAACTGAGTGATTTTTAAGTCACACCTTCCCTAGCTGAGTCGCTACACCCTCAAAGTAACTCTCAGTGACATCTCGATTCTATTTTATTCATTGAAAATGCTTAGAAGTTGAAGATTTTTTAAAAATATTTTAAAAATTGTTGGTTTTTTCTCCAGAACTGTATATTTCTGGTAAATCTCCAATCACCATATGATCTTGATTCCTATTAGTTTTTTTTTTTCTTGAAAAATACATTGCTAGTCTTGTGAATTGTTTCCAAGACATCAGTAGGCTTGGGGAAATTTTAGGTAGCTTCAATGAGGGCATTTGTCCTCTGATAATTCATAATTATCCCCATCCCCATTATCAATTCGTAAAGCTTATTTTCATAGCAATAAACCTTTTCAGCACTGTGGACAGTCCTAATATGCCAGATACTGTAGAATGGATATGTAAGTGAATGTAAGTGAATAGTCACTGAGAATGACTCAGATATACATCTGCCTGGAACAAATACTAAATTTGTGCAAACTCCCAGTCACAAGGAAACTAAACTAAACTGAATTGAACCAACCAATAGAGCAAAGTCTATAATCCACTAAAGAACTGTACTTTCTTTCAGGTTTGGGGCAAACAGGACATTGCTTATTTGTCATCATGCTTAAAACTCAGTTGGGTTTGTATGGAGTATGGGGATATGACCCCTTTGAGAAACCTAAATTAAAAGAAATTCTTGTCTCTCTTGAACCACTTTCTATCTGCCAGGATTGCATACAATGGATACAGAACGTCTCTGTAAACGTCCTTTCTCTCAGTTCATCTTTAGGATTCTTCTCCATTTAGAAATTCTAAAGAAGAAGAATTCATTTAGGATTCTCCCAAAGATTCTTCTCTGTTAACATTCGGTCTTATACTTTTATATGCAATAGGACTAGTAACAGTGTTTTGGATGAAAACAAAATACTAGTCTCAATATTTTTATAAACTTGCTAATGTGAACCAACTATCATGTTCTCCTACTTCTCAGAAATAATGTACCTTTCTCAAATGTTAAGAGTATTCCCTATTGTAGGGCAAAGTTCTTCTCCACAGATAATACTACTGGAGACTAAGACAGACACAGATACTGAAATAATGACTCTTGATTCATGACCATATGTTACCACTCATTTTTACAGAAAGATATTTTTAAATGTATGCATTTTTCTTTCTTGTTCAACGAACTCATATTATTCAAAGCATAACAATTTATAGAGTTAAATCCTCATATTAGTAAAACAGAAAGGTCTCAAATCAATAATCTAACTTTTCATGTGAAGAAGCTTGAAAGAGAAGGAAGAGAGAGCAAGCAGAAGGAAGTAGAAAGAGAGAAGTAAAGAGGAAGAAGGAAGTAGAAAGAGAGCAAGCAGAAGGAAGTAAGAAGTAAGAAGGAAGTAGAAAGAGAACAAGCAGAAGGAAGTAGGAAGAGAGAGTAAGCAGAGTGAAATAGAAAAACGAAACTTTTCATATGAAGAAGCTTGAAAGAGAAGGAAGAGAGAGCAAGCAGAAGGAAGAAAATGATAAAGAACAGAAGTATAAGTGAAATAGAAAAAGAAGACAGAAATCAGTGAGACCATGTCAGTCCATGGGGATCCATAAAATTGACAAACCTCTAGGAAGAGTGAACAGGGGAAAACAAGAAAAGAAAGAAGGTGTGATATCAAGAATGAAAAGGGGAACATGACCTCAGATCCTACAGACATTAAAAAGGTAATAAAAGACTACTCAGCTCAATTTAATAACCATAAATTCAATAACTTGGAAGAAATGACTAATTCTTTTTAAGATACAAAGTACCAAGGCTTACTCATGAGGGAAATAGTCACATGCATTAAATAAATTCAATTTGAAGTTGACATTTACAAACAAGGAAAACTTCAGGTCCAGATGGATTCCCTAAAATATTTAATGACACATTCAACAACAAAAATGACAATAACAAAATACCAATTCCATACAAACTATTATAAAAAATAGAAAAGGAGGGGAAACTTCCTACCTTCCTTTATGAGAATAGATAACACTAGCAAATATATTAAAGTGATTAATATATCAGGCTGGCCATGGTGGCTCATGCCTGTAATCCTAGCAATCTGGGTGGCCAAGGCAGGTGGATTGCTTGAGTTCAGGAGTTTGAAACCAGCCTGAGCAGAGTGAAACCTATCTCAACAAATAGAAAGAGAAAAAAAAAAAAACTAGCTGGGTGTAGTGGCAGGTGTCTATAGTCCTAGCTGTTTGGGAGGCTGAGACAAGAAGATCCCTTGGAGCCCAAGAGTCTGAGGTTGCATGGCACTCAACCTGAGTCACCTCAGGGTGACTGAGTGAGACTGTCCAGAAAAAAGTGATTAATATATCATGACCTACTGGGAATTATCTTAAGAATAGCTGGCTCAACACTTAAAAATCAACTAGTAATTTATATCAATATAATTCATGGTAAAAAAAAAAACTGCAGTAAACTTGGCATTAAAAATAATATCTTTGCTAATAAATGGTTTTATGAAAAAACATGCCATTCTAACTTCACACTTAATATTCAAAGACTAATAATTTTCTTTCTAAGACCAGGAACAAGGCAAGATGTCTGTCTTTACCATTCCTGTGCCACATACTGGAAGTCTTAGCTTGTATAACAACAGAAACAACAGGCATAGAGATAGGCAGGATTCCAGTGGCCTTTACTCACAGACATGTGACTGTGTACATAGAAAATACAGAAAATACTTAAAAAGGTTATTTAAACTAGGTTTGAAGACAGACCAGGTCAACATGAAAAAATAAAGCATATATCTGTTGCTGTCGGTTTTCCCCAAATGGATCTATAGAATCATTATACTTGTGGTATAATAAAGAAAAAAAATATATATATATAGTCACAGGCAAAGCCTGAGGAAATCTTTTGGGTCTTCTTGTTATAAAATATACTTCTAGTGTCAACACCCAGAAGGTTCTGACATCCTCCTTCATGCGAGCTGCTTCCAGAGACAGCCTTTAATACACTGCATGTGGGAATGTAAATTGGTACAACAATTATGGAAAACAGTATGGTCATGGTTGTTTCTAAAGGAATTAAAAATAGTATTACCATAGAACCCAGCAATCCCTTTTCTGGGCATATACTCAGGAACTAAAATCATCACTTTGTAAGGATTTTTACATTGTCATGTTCATTGCAGTGTTATTCACAATAGCCAAGGTATGGAAATGAGTGCCCATGGCAGACAAATGCATGCAGAAACTGTGCTATGTAACATATACAGTGGGGTGCTATTCAGCCCTATGAAAGAATGAGATCTGCCAGTCCCCGCCACATGGATGAGACTGGAGGATGTTAAGTGAAATAAGCCAGACGTAGGGAAAACAAACAAACCAACCTTTGCAGGATCTCACCTCTATGTGGAACCCGCCCCCCCCATTTCAATTATACAGAAATACAGAATAAAACTATTGTTACCAGAGATGGGGGTAGAGGTGGAAGAAATTGGTAAAATGTAGGTCAAAGGATACAACATAGCAGATATGTACGATAAATAAGTCTAGAGATTTGGCTTTTTTACCCTTTTCTGTCTAATAAAATCCTATCTTAGCACTGGGGGAAAAATAAGTCTGGAGATTTAATGGCAGCATAAAGGCTAATAAGATTTTACTATACCTGGAATACATGGTAAATGAGTAGATTTTAGCTGCTCTTGCAATAAAAAAACAAACTAAAAGGGTAATTCTGTGAGATGATGGGTATGTTAATTTACTTCCCTATAATAGCCTTTTTATTATCTAAGTATCCCACAACACCATGTTGTATACCTTAAAAATACAGAATAAAATTTATTTAAAAAACTCACAAACAAACAACTATCAACCTCAAGGATAGAGTGTGACATTATGTTTAAAATCAAAATGTTGCAAGTTATTTGTAAACAGTAATTTATATACTGATTAGGATTTTTTGTGCACCATGACTTTTTTCATAATTAGATATTAACTAGGTGAAAACTATATAAAATTTAAACTACAATTTTCCGATGCAGAGGCAAATGATACCTGTTTGGTACAGAGGATTAGTCCTAATGGTTTCAGTTTAATTGTTTAGGATGGTAAACATATTTTATCTAAATGGGTAAAAAGATATCATATGGGGTGGCACCTGTGGCTCAAGGAGTGGGGCGCTGGCCCCATATGCCAGAGGTGGTGGGTTTGAACCCTGCCCAGGCCAAAATTGAAAAAAAAAAATATGTGTATATATATATATATTTATTTTAGTATGATGTCTTATAGTAGACGAGTTATATAACACTGAGGAAGCTTTGTGAATGGCATCATAAGTGGGGCATAGGAAGGGAGTCAGGAGAGTCTTTATCATAAGATAGTATCTGAGGAATGCTCTGATGAATGAGGTCACCAAAAACCTCCTAAATTTCAAATTTACTGCTCTTTACTTACCCCCCACTCTACTTTCTCTGTTGTGTCTCATATTGCTGAAAGTATTAATAAACCTGAATTAATTTAGTGACATTCAAATTGGGAATTTCCTCATCAAAATGCAGATTTCTGTCTTCTCTTGGAGTATCAGAATAGAAGACGCCCCTTGGTCTGTGTGTGTATCTTGTTCCCTGCCACGGATGCTGAGCACTTGGGAAAAATGTTTTGTTTTAAAAGCCTTCACAGTATTAGTACTGCAGTTAGAAGATCCGGACTGGGGCCTGAAGCAAAGGTTTTGAGAAGAGCCCAGTGCTCCTGAATTACGCCAAGAACCCTAGAAAGGATGTGAAGGGACCATGCCACGGCTCCTGACGGCAGCAAGTGAGAGTCCTCTCTGAAGGAAATGACCAGGGGACAGTTCCTTACGGGTCTGGCCTTGTGTTTCTGCAGCTAACTGCTAGCAGAAGCCTTGCCTTTCCTACCGACTACCTTTTCAAGGAGGCTTGCATAGTGGAGAGCCTTGCAGATAGAAATGATGTTTCTCTAAGGAATAAAAGTTAAATTTGTGCACTATCTAATATGATAAAGAGGTTTCCCTTTGGCTCATAGGACAAACACACCTGCTGACCATCAAAAAATATTCAGGGAGAAATGTCAGAGCCGGGACTGGCCAGGTCTCCGCCCCAGCCTAACTGTCCTGACAGGACCTTGCTTGGATCAACTCCCCTTAGGTGGCTGAGGGCTATTCCTCTTAGCAGGAGAGAGAGAGAAAACAGTCTTTGACGGAGAGAAACAACCTTAGTAGGAGAGCAAATCTTAGCAGTCTTCCTAGAAGGGTGCCGAGCAAGCGCCCTCTGAGCGGGAGGAGCAAAAGAATGAGAGCAAGTGAGCGGTGAAAGACTGAGAATCCGCACTAACCCCACCTGCGGCTATTTATAGAGGTGATCCGGCCGCTATTTACGCCAGGGGTGTACAGACTGCCAAGCTCTGACGCTCCTGCTCTCGCGTTAGGAAGAGCCAAATCCCTTCCCCATGCCCTTTTCACCGAGGTGTTGCCAGATGTTATATCACAGGTGTTTCTTGTAGTTACAGAGCATTCAAAGCTTAACTCTCGCTTCTCCTCCCCTTGAACTATATGGTTTCCTACAGAGAAAACCGGATTAGGAAGTAATAACCTAGTGGGCAAGGGGTTTCATTTATCAGAATTGGTTGAACATTTAATGATGTCAATGTGTTTATGTATGTGTGTGTGTGTATATCTCAAAGTAAATATATTTATGTAGATTTTGTTCTAGTGTAAAAAGTAACCAATAGTTATTAACCAGTGATCTCCCAAATTCACGCATCAATGATGATTCGTTCTCTGCAAATTACATTTCTTTTTCTTCCCCCAAATTTCAGTGTGCTCTGTGGCCTGCCCTGTTTCTATTTTTTTCCATATATAGATTTATTACTATCAACATAATCATTATTGTTTTTAGTTATTATTACATTCATCATTATTATAATTCAAATATCTACAATGTAATCAGCAAAATTAGTAATGATGAAATGAATAATCATTGCAATTACGTTGCTCATATTCTTGGTGGTAATACTGTGGATCCTACATACTACTGGTGAAAATATAAATTGATACAACATTTTTGTGAATAGAAAAGTGGGTATATTTTGTAATCATTTGATCAGAGGACAAAGCAGCAGTTTTTTCTGGAGAGAAAGAGATTCTCACATCTGCTCACTGAACCAGGAGGACAATGTCTGCTCTTGGACAGGCAGCAGATATTTGCTTATAGGTTGCATTTCCACAGTTGTAATTATGTTTTTAAGAATAAAATATCCCATCCTCGGAAATAGCATAGGTGTTACTGAAAGCTTCGTGCTGTGTAATGGAAGTGAGGATTACTTTTTTATGGCCCATGGTTTCTATGAATAGAATTAACCAGACACCAATTATCACCTCATTGAAAGGATAAGTCACTGTGACATCTACAGCTGAGATCAAACTCATTGCTTTTGCAATGTGAATTAATTAGAGTTGGAGAGAGTGCTTTACTAAAGGGTTAGGAGGCACTGCAAATTTGAAAAGTCTATATTTTAAGCAGCTCGGGAGAAATCTCGTCCAATTAGTGTACAATGTTAATACGCAACAATCTTACTGATATACAAGTTCTTTAAAGAAACCGTTTTCAAAGAAAACATTAAACACGAACAGTATCCTCTGTTTTTGTGATGACTATAATTGAAAGATGGTAAAAATCCAGAAAGTATATTATTTATTTCATTTGCACTGGCAAGCAGGCTCTACAGAATGGGTTATCTTTACTTGAAAGCATGTGTTCCTGGTAGTGAATAAAGAGAGATGGTTGGCTTCTTACCATCACTCAAAAACATATCAGATAAATATGCCTACCAGCCTATTTGGACCCAGCAGTAGGTATTACCATCTGCTCCCAAATATGCCTGCAACCCTGTAGCTCTTGCATTTTGGCACCAGAATTTATAGAGAGAGCATGATGTCCTAAGATACACTGATTTCTGAGAGCGCCTTGAAAATATATCTGGAGTGATACAGAGTTGGGTAAATAGCTTTGCTTTAACCCACTACTGTTTATTTTGGGGAACACCACCTCCATACTTTTTATTCTATGTTGGGACAGGATGACATGACCCAGAAAACGTAACACTCCTTTGGAATGAGCAGGTAGACAGAACAGTGTTCAGGAAGAAGATCATCATACTTATCATGCATTTGTTTGTAACAGAAATATAAAAAAAAATGTAATGATAGAAACAGATATTGTTGGCATCTTTATGTAAGGTGAAAAGTTCTGAGAAAACAGTAGCCAAATTCTGAGGGGGCATACTCCTGACCAGGAGTATTTTTAGGCAGGTCTATTCCTACATTCAAAATGACATAGTGAAAGTCTTAGATTTAAGAGTCTTACATACATGAATCTCACAGTGATGTCATATACTGTTCCTAATCTTAGGAAGTTGCTGATCTCATACTGTATTACTAACTTTGATTTCCAAATTCTCGTCTGCATTGTATCTATAATCAGTTACAGATATTTGATGGCTTAAGAATTTACAATGCATGAATTTGATTCCATATAAACATAGACAGTTAGATGTGAAAACAGGTTTATTTTGTTCATATACCTAAAAATGTAGAAAGAATAAAGAAGAGAAAAATGTTTAAAAATTATAGGTATACAATATGTTACATGCAAAACTAGAACCAACTGGCCAACATAAAAGAAGAGAGAGAATCAAGAGAAGGAAAAGAGAAGCTTTGACAAATGTACAATAATGACATTCAGCAAATAAACAACCAGCATCACAGACATAATAAATTATCCTTCAGAAAAGCCTGAGCTTAAATGGATGCTTGAGAATTCATTGCTGGGTAAAATGTAGGATATTAGGTAGACAATCATTTCTTATATTTAAGGAGAATAGATAGCACATTAATTATAGACAGATGATGTTCTTGAATGAGCAGAGGGTTTTGTGGGCAGCTCTTTAGAAATACACCTGCATCCTCACCACCCATAAAACCAAGAACGGGAGTGGAAGGTGATACTGAAGATTTCTTGATGCACCAACAAGGTAACAGAGCAGGAGATGATGGTAAAACCAAGGTGCTTACACAAGATTGTCATGATCGATGTTTACAGAATAGGAAAACTAACCAGAGAATGATTACTTACGGTAGCACCTTTAAAGGTTTTAAAGAAACCTTGAAAAGATTACAAGAAAAATCACACCAAAGCGTTAGAAGCATGCCATTATCCTCAAACAACTTAAGAGCTAAAGACTTGAGACACGATGCTTATCTGTCCCTTACGCGTGCTGCCCAACTGAGTTATTCCTCAGTAACACGGGAGAACCTCAGACATGTAGTAAGTGGGAATGTTCTTACTTTCAAACTTGATGTGGGAGAAAATGACTCATTAGCCAGACATGTAGAAAATCTTGTTTCAACTATTTCAGAATTGTTGGATATTTAAATTTTTAAAATCTCTTTTTAAAATCCACTATCCTGAGCAACTGATGTAAGATAAAGAATGACAGCTCCTAGTGTGCCACAAAGATTTAAGGCTACACTTGCATAATATTTGGGATAAAACAAACAAACAAAAAAAATAGCATGCCACTATTTTGCAGTTGATTGAATTTAGTGCTTAACATAAATGATCAAAAATGAACCATCTGTCAAAATAAAAATGTACTGATCAGTACTTCATGTGTAAGCCTAAAGGAACTCCTTTTAAGTTTAAACATTTGCCTGGAATTTTATGTAATTATTAAAGACCACGGTTAAGAGATTTTATTGTATATATTTTATAAGTAAATTCTACTTCTACTTTATTTTTAGTAGCTTTTTATTTTTAAGAATGCCTTGCAATAGAGTATTTTTTTTTTTTTGTCATCCAGATATGAAGGCAAGGCAAGGGAAATCATGATATTCCTATTTTCTTTGCATTTGCCATCCTATGCCCACCAACAGGTAGTGCCTGCAATAGGGGAGATGATCTAAGCAGAAGAAAATGGCCAATTTGAGCCACTGAACCAGAATCCTGCTGCTGGAACTGTGGCTTCTTCCAAGTCATTCAAAGACAACTGCCAGCAAAGGGGGTAGAGAGAGGTGGCCTTCAGCCATTTGGCGTTGAGCTGCATGTAAGCCAGCTATGCTCCAAGAGTCTAATCACCATCAATCAGGAAGATAACAACTCACCCTCTCATCAAATTGGAGCTGAGAGATTCGCTTTCCCAACAGGGTTGCTCATTACATAGATTATTCAGACGGTGTGGAAGAACATTATCCGATGACAACATTTTCTTACATATACAGACTACAATGGGATCATCTGTGGAAGTTATTATAAGTGATTCAGATCCCATTGAACAAATTAATATTCTCAGAAAATTAAGCAGATGGGGATTTTTTTCTCAATTTTGAGACATGGCAGTCTGAGGGGAAAAAAAAGGTGAGAAAACCCAAACAAAATAACAATAAAAGCAAAATACGCGATTGCTAGTTTGAATTCCAGTGAATTAATATTATCATATGAGCAAAGCGATTACTAGGTTGGATTCCAATGATTTCATGCTATAATTTGAGTAAAGCAATTTTTTCTCTCAAGTAGGAAACAAAAGCAGGTGATGAGTTATTTGTGTCTTCATTCAGCCCTCCTGGTCCCTGCCTGCTTGATTGACACCTCATTGTCCTGGCTCTGATTTGAGGTACTTTCCAGTAATCAAACAGATCTCAAATTTCCGTTTGCAATAGAGATTTTGCTATTCAGACAGTGACTGGTATTCCCAGTTATGACTTTCTATTTGGTGAGTCAGATAAGGCTCTTTTAAAAAATATTAATCAATGTTATTTTCTTAGGGTTTACCTCCAGACACAATGTGAGCAAAGGGGCTTAAGAGAACCCTTTTGTTTTTGCCTTATTTGAGAAGACTTGAGTATTTTTGATTTTTATTTTGTCACTATATAAACTTCAAGGACAGCACAATGGTCTCAAGCCCAGTGTCTTTTTTTTTTTTTTAAGTTGGAATGGAAGGGAAAAAGTTTGGTATGTTATCACAGATTAAAAGAAAATGCAGAATATGAGTACATATGTGAGTAACTCACCTAGTTAGATAAAAATGTGTTATTTTAAAGAGAGTAAAGGGCCACTCTAGTTCTTGGTTTAAATATCATAAAAATGACAAGGGGGAAGCAACTAAGCAAACAAACAAAGCCAAAACCAAACCAAAACAAACAACAGAAAACCTCTTTGATTAGATTGTTTTCTTGTTTAGTGCTCCTTTGCTTCTGTGAGGAAAAAAGAGATAATGATTTTGCAGGGATCTAAACTTTCCATTAGAAGATGAAGCAATTCCCCCAAACACAAAGCCCTCTTCGTAAATTGATTTTAATAGTACAACGTTTGTGCTTAGCAAATTCTCCTGTAGAGGGCTAAGCAGTAGATCCATGGACTGTGTGTCAGACAGTCTCTGTTGCAATTACCTAACTCTGCTGGTGCAGCATCAAAGCATCTAGACCAGAGTAATCACACGAGCATGGCTGTGTTCCAATAAAACTTCATGTTTGAGCAGAAATTTATATAATAAATATATTACAGAAATTTATAGGCGGCACCTGTGGCTCAGTGAGTAGGGTGTTGGCCCCATATACTGAGGGTGGCGGGTTCAAACCCGGCCCTGGCCAAACTGCAACAACAATAAAAAAGAAATTTATGTAATAAATGTATAATAAAGAAATTTAAAATTTATATAATAAAAATGTGCCACAAAGTGTTATCATTCTATGGATATTTTTCCCTTAACAATTAAAAAGTATAAAAATTATTCTTAGACCACAGACTCTATAGAAACAGATCAGAAGGTAAACAGAAAAGAAAGTAGCTTTGGCCAACAGACGCCCGTGTGCTGATCCCCAAGATGGACAGTGAAGTCTTAGTTTGTATACACACTCCATTCCTACTCACAGAGGTGGTGGAAAGGGCCGTTTAATGATAGTAAGATTTGCAAAGCAGTTATTTCCAGAGATACTCCAGGCCACTGTCATTTTCACTGAATACCAGCGCTGTTAACTAAGTACTGTAAGAACCAAGTGGGACAGTATCTTACTAGGTCCTCTTGAAGTAGGAGCCTGAAGATAAGTTTTTTTTTTTCTTTTGCTGTTTTGCCCGGGGCCAGGCATGAACCCACCACCCCCAGTATATGGGACCGGCGCCCTAAGGCTTGAGCCATAGGCACGCCCCTGAAGATAAGTTTTCATGGTGAGTCATATGGAATTCGTTGGTATTCAGCGTCTCTTTGTTTGCTGCCTGCCCCACTGATATCAAACCACACAATCATCCACTTTGTCTTCCCTTGTTTACTCTGTCATTCCGCATTAAATGCCAAGGAAAACAGCGGAGTTAGATGTGACACCTGTCAGAACTGGTAACAGCTGCAAGCGAGACCGACAAAGTGAGGCTAAATTCCAGCTTGATGAGTGTGAGATGAGAGCATTGCAGGACATCCTGGGAAGGAAGACTCTTGGACCAGACAGAAAATACAGTGGAGACTTCCGGGAAGCCAGTCTGTGTCACACACTGAAAGAAGACAGCACTTATTGCAGCAACTTCCGATAATACATGTACTATTTATTTATATAACAGTGCAGCAATTGGCAGCATATTCTATAGTCATAGAATTTGGGGGATGAAAGACATCTTAGAGGTAATTTCTTTGGCTTCTCAAATTTTAACTGGTGAGGAAAAAGTGGCCCTAAGAGAAGTGAGAAGTTCAAGGTTACCCAACCCTGTAGAGGTCACCTTATTAAACTCCAAAGCACTTTGGTGCAAATTCAACACTGTTCCCACTAAGTTTTCTGAGCCTTTTCGTAGCTTTTTACTGATTGTACTTTGTTTTTCTCTCTTTTCTATGTAGATTTCCTAAGTCAAATTGCAGAACTCTTATCTTTTCTTCAGTGATTCCTTAATGACTACAGTTGATAAAAATTGAGAAAATGCAATTGGAAATAATGCTCAAAATACATTCTCTTTTTTGAACGTTCTGCTGATCTGAAGCAAAAACACTATTATCTCAGCTTCAGGCTCAGCATATTGTGTTCTTCATTTCAGGTTAGTCCATAAATTGCAATTATCATCATTTGTGGCTCTCACAAGATTATAGGTGACTGAGTACTTCATCAACTAAGATCAGGATTTCCCACGGCACAAAACAAAACACTTGTATAATAATCTAGGAGAGTGGATTAAACACGCTGAACGAGGGAGCCACACGCTGGAAATGTTCAGGGGATTATCAGTTTAGCTTTTCAAATTAATTCAACGAAAGTGAAATTGACGTGACTCTGCTTAAGTATCAGTGCCATTTTTGTGTTTAAACTTCAGGATGTCTGACTCCCTTTATTTTTCAAGATAAAGAGAAGGATCCATTCCACTCAGTGTTTTTTTTTACATTCGAAACAGTTGGGGGCAGGTGGGGGGGGGTGAGTGAAATTTAGGTTCCTAAGGTGGAATTTCTGTGGACCTGCAGGTGCTTAGAGATTGTGGTTTTCTCTAGGACATCATAATTAGAAAAGTGGGGTCCATGGCTGGAATATGTGGAAGAGTCTCCAGGGATTGGATGTAGCAACTACAACCAAAACAGTTCTGTGGGAAACTTAATTGTCATCATTTTTGTTATCACCTAGCAGGTCACTGTATTCTGAAACTTCATGTACGTAACTTCAGTTAATGTACTCTGCATCCTGAGAAACAGTCATTATTATGCTTGTCAATCACCTTGGTAGTGGAGGCAAGTATACAGAATTTGGATATGAAGATTATAATAATGGTATCAATAACAATATCGATAGAATATCAATGTAGTACATCTAACAATAATAGGTATGTACTACTTGCTATGTTTTCATTTACTTAATCTTCCCAGAACCCATAAATTATTATCTTATATATAGAGTATCCTTATATTATAGATATTATAGAGTCCATCCTTATATTACAGAGTATAGTTAAATGGTATGCTTAATAAGTAACATAATAAGTAGCTGAATCAAAGTTTGAATCAAGACAGAACGGTGGGTTCAAACACATACCATCACACTACAGAGAGATTTCATAAAAAGCCACAGCCAATGGAGTGGTATTTATTTTTGCTTCAAGCCTGTATCCCATAGACCAAATAAAGTCTGATCTACAGGTCCCTACTTAACTTTAATAGGGGTATTGTTTGCCAGTAGGATATAAGAAATATGGAGCAGACACTGCAGTTGCTGGTTTAAATGCTCATTAAAGTGTTTTTTTTCAATGCATGATGATTGTTTTTTCTCCATTTTTTTTTTACAGAAATCTATCTATTATCTGTCCTTGTGGATTGTGATGGTTGCACTTTATTTCTTAATATCCTTGAATAGACTTCAGCATGGACGAGAGAAAGAGAGAGAGAGAGAGAGAGAGAGAGAGAGAGAGATATCTGCAACCTGTGGGAGATCAGTGGCCTCATTGAAAGAATAGACTCCAGGGATAGCTAACATCTTAAAACTTCTAATCACAGGCCCACTTTCCCAAACTATGCACCTCAGCTATTTTATCTTTAATATTCTTATGTTCCATTAATATTAGGGACTTTGTTGATTAGCATAATGGATATTAGAAATTATTTTTGTTACTGATATGAATAATAGGAACGTTATGCAGGTTTTTCTGCCATGGCAGGAAAAGGTTTTAAGAATCTAGAGACCAGGTGGTCTCTACTTTTTGGAAGGGGATGTGAGGCCAGACTTTGAAATGAGCTGGTGCACACCCACTGATTCTGAGCATACTTTCCACCCCACTGAATCCCGCTGCTAGAATATTGGTTGCATTTGCCTAAAGAAAATTTGTCTCAAGGGTGAGAGGATAAAACACTAAGAAGATGCTTATGGGATAAGTTGATGCCGTCTTGCCAGGAAATGTGTGTACATATGACCAACCTGCATCTGTTAACCTTGTTTTAAGAATAATATGGTTATAGGGAGAAATTTAAATGCTCACCTGTCTCTATTATGGGAATTTTTATTGACCCTATGAAGCTTTGTAATTGTGAATGATCAAGTGCCTGAAATCAGTTAGTAGCGTGCACACACACACACACACACACACACACACAATGACGACAGTGAAACAGGATGGATGGAGCAGGAGACAGAATGGTCCTGCCAGCACTTTATATATGGGCATACTTGTCCTTGTCCTGTAGTTTGGAAAGTTTTTCATCCACAAATTCTCCTGAATTTCTTACAGGTGACCAGGCCATCTGTCTTTTGCTACAGAGATGGTAACACATTCTTTATGATATCCACTTAACTACAGTTGTTCATATCCCCGTCACCCTCAGGATTGATGCTACAATGCACTCTGCTTCTGTCTACCCTCGTCGGCCTGCATGCCTTGATTTGTTCTTTGAAAGCCTGTGCTGTGTATATTTCATGAAAAAATCTGGTTTAAGTGCTCTTCTTTTTTATTTTTTGCCTGTGATAAATGTTCAAGGTACATTTCTCGCTCAAAATTTTCACTATTATTGCTTTATTTTGTTCTTTTAATGTTGTCATACCTTTCCATCATATTTTTAAAATCAGAAAACCATTTAGTAAACAATGTAATAAATACTTCTCTAAACTTTTAGGGCTTCTTTCATCCAAAACTATTCCCAAGCCCTTAGCATCACGGACTTCTTGAGGTATGGTTTTTGATTTAAAAATCATACTTTTTCGCATTGTCCATATAAATTAAGCATTCTCTCCTCATCATGATATTGTTTGAATTTCCCCCCTTTTTCTCTTCTGTTTTATATTCTTCTCTGGATTTAGTTATAATCTCTTTTAACTAGGAGTGAAGATAAATCATGGAATCAACAGACACAAGCAGAGTAATTACATTTAATATTGATAAGAGCAGTTGCATTAGTTTAGGTGGGCTATGCTACAAAAACAAATAATCCACAGTAACAAATTTGTTAAACAAATTGATGCAACAAAATTATCTCTCACTCACAAGGTTCACTCATACAAAGGTTGAGGGCCTCTCCAACGCAGCACTCCTGCCTGGGTCCGGGCTGCTTTTATGTTGGGGTTGTATCACTTATAACATTTGGCTTCTGTGGTTACCAAGGCAATGAAAGAAGCAGCTGCAGGGTCATTTACTAGATCTTAAATCCAGGAATGACACAAATTACTTTCCACATTGCACATTGCCAAGATTGACTCCACAATGCCTGCCTAACTGCAAGGGGAGTATAAATACCCATTAGGCAATAATAGTCTCTGCCTAGTGTTTTCATAGAGGAAGAAGTGTGGAGGACTTCTGGCATGGAAGTCACCCCGTCTGGGGTGGGGAGTGCAAGAATGCTAATCCATTGTTAAAATGAGCACGTATCTCCTGTTTCGAGTTATCCTTGTCACTAACTGGCCTTTCCAAGCAGGGAGAAGACCAGCATCTCATCCACCTGAAATCAAATTCCCTTCACCCTTCCAGCCTTACTTCACTGAGCAAAGTGCTAAGAAAAGGACTCTTCTTATAGTCGGCCTGTTCTTTTGTTTAGGCAAGAGTCATAATGATGTGGGAATGGGGAGGTGCAGTTTTGATGAGGTTCCTCCTTAGCAGTAAACCAGGAGGGGAAAATTCCAAGTGAACTTCCATATTTATAAGATTCTATCCTGCTATGGATCCGGATCTTGGGAACTTTAAAATAGTTTCTCAACTTTTAAACCTTGCTAAGCTCGTTATACCCTATTTATATCCGTGTGGAGATTGCATAAAAGTCCTTAAAAATGCAGCATCTGTGCATTTTTCTTCAAGAAATGCACGAAGGAGAAAGGAAATCTGGGGTGCCGAGGAGTGGCCGTGAGGACGGGTCCTGGTCTCGGTCAGGTCTGGGACCAAACTCTCTCCCTGTTTCCTATTAACAATTTGATCTTCACGGAGTTCAGTAGCCTTTCTGTATTTTTTTCTGAAATGCAGATACAAAGCCTCAGTGGTAGTTGAGAGGGTGAAATCAGAAAATGTACCTAATGCAGTTAGGAATAAGTTTTCCATGAACAGTGGCTGTCAATATAATCGGTAATCCTAATAAGCACAACAGTTCTGATGTGGAGAGGTGGAGAGGAAGGAAAGCAGAGAGGACAGTCCAGGTCTGAGAGGTGCCACCGGCTTTGGGAGTAGACACATTTGCAAGGTTTGAGGCCTTTATCTGAAATCACATCTCTCCAATATTTCTCTTCCTCTTTCTGCTAATGCGTAAGAATGGGGTTAATGTCAATATTTTCTGTTCAGTTCTGCCTAAGGAATGTTGTCCTTCTTGGTCTGAGTGGGAAGGTCTGGGGAGTGTGCAGGGAACACCAAGCCAGCTATGAAGAAGGTACAGATTTGAAAACCGATAGGTAAATTGAAGACGAGAGGTACGGTTGTATGGGGGAGGGTCATAGGGACAGGGGACAAGCAAGGCGGGGTGACCTGGGAGGACTGAGCCAGATCAGCTTGGCAACACACCAGGAAAGCTGAGGAGTCAAGGCTGGGATGAGGACAGGGTAGATTTTGTGGCTCCTATCACAGAAAAAGTTCTGGCCGGGGGCACACGGGGAGTTTCACTACAGCCTCAAAGGGCTCAGACTCACTTGTCTAAAGGCTGAAGCACAGGTCTCGTGACACCTCTGGTGTCGTCCGATTTCGCCTTTGGCTCTCTCCATTTCATTCACCATCAATACTGATGACACCCAAAAGTAAACCCTGGCACACCTCTTTAGGACAGTTGCTGTCCGTGAATGGCCCCCAGATCAGTGACTTCATCATCTGAATGCACAATGGAAGGGCAAATTCTTGAGCCCCAGGTCAGAATTAGAAACCCCGGCTGTGAGGCCCAGGAATCTGTTTTCACAAGCCGTCCAGGTGACGCTGATTCATGCGGAGTGTAAGGAGCCATTGTATAGAGTGTATCACAGAGTTCTCATGTTCAGTAAGCTCCAAAGTGACTCATCTCTCCCTCCCACTCCTGCTAACCACACCCTCTCCCACTGTTTTTATATAAATGTCTTCTCCTGAGGCCACTGGTTCAAGTCAGAAACTTAGACATGTGTTCTGTGCTTTGCCACGCTTTCATATCAAATCACCAAATAGCTCTCCAATACCTCCTCTCTGCCTCTCCACAGAGTGCCAATAACTCAGCCCACAGTGTTGAAAGTCCTTTTTGAACACTACTTTGTGCCAGGAATTGTGGTAAGTTAGAGTCAGCAAATTGTAGGACAAACCCAGCTCATGGTTGCTTTTCGCAAAGAAGGTTTTACTAGAATATAGCCATAGGCATTCATTTCCATATTCCCTATGGCGTTTCTTTGTGTCGCAGCAGAATAGTTGTGACAGAGACTAGATGGCCCACAAAGTCTAAATAAAGTCTCTGCTATCTGGCTCTGTGCAGAAAGGGTTTGCCACCCCCAGTGCGAGGCACTGGGAATACATGGAGAGAAGATGCCATCTCTATCTCCACGGAACTTACAGCTCGGCAGGGAAGGCGATGAAGGGGCTGTCCAGTCACCCAGGTCAGGGGCAACTGACCCAGCCTTTAGGGAACAAAATAGGATTTCCAGGGAAATCAAGGTGAAGCTGAGTTTCAAAGGATAAATAGAAATTTATCAAATAGAGAAAAACTGGAGAAAAGTATTCTAACCAGAGGCAATAACTTTCTCTCTGTGCTTGGTGTGCTCCTCAGTGCATTCTGGTTTTCCAATGTGGTTGACTATCTAATAATACTTTTGTAAAAGCCACTTCCTCTAAGTCTTTAGAGTAGAAATCTTCAGATGGCTGCCTTCCTCTGTGGTTCCCCTGGGCCTGGTGGGTGAGTCCTTCATCTAGAAGTGTGGTGAGCAGCGAGCCAAGGTAGCACCAGGAACACCGCTTTTGAGCACCGCACATATTCCACGTTCAGACTCTAAACTCTGAAAGCCCCATACACATTCTGGGGATAGCCCAGAGTAGTACCTATCAGATTGCATTTTACATCTGCTATCAAGTGACCTGGATGGAGGAGTAGTGGTGTAACAATTTTGCCTAAGGGCTTGTGGTCTATTCCTTAAATGTTTTCAAAGGCAAATGACATGCAAAATCTGAAATGATTTTGGCTATGTGTTCCTCTCTTCCCAGGGAAAATCCTTTCCCTCTTTGCTGGAGACATTTAAGAAAAAAAAAATATATATATATACATATACATATATATATAAATGTATATATATATATTTTAGTTGGTAGTATATATATCTGAAATAATTATAGAGACATTTATTGACTTCTTTTACTTTTTCCTCTATTTTCATTGCATGATACCACATAAAATAATTTTTCCTGGGCGGCACCTGCGACTCTAAGGAGAAGGGTTCTGGCTCCATATGCTAGAGGTCGCGGGTTCAACCCCAGCCCCAGCAAAAAATTGCAATAATAATAATAATATTTTTTCCTTCCCTCAGCAAAGATGGTCTTCTGAATCATTTCCTTCTTCCTTATAGAAGAAAAGTAGGCGCAAAAATGGGGATCCAGGCTACTGTCATGGGAGTCCCGGTTCCAACAATTTGTAGCCAAAAATGCTTTCCTTCTCATTTTGCTGTAAACTTCTCTGCTTTTATTGCTGCCCCACTATCTCAGGTACAGCACATGTCCATTCTCTTTTCTGTCTACAAAGTCATAGTAGAATAATTCTACCTGTTTTGTACCTGGCACTGATCCTTTTGGGCATGAAAAATGGAAACTCTGGGACCATGAAAGCACACTGTACATTTGCGGCATCTCACCGGGTTTCCTCCTCTGGCTAATAACTCGCTCCCATCCAAAGGGTCCATTTTCGCTTCAGGCAGGGATGTCTTTGGATGGCTGTGTTAGAGGTAGAAGCAGCTAGGAGATCTGAGAGACTGCTTAATTTCCCCCTCCTCTGCAGCCTCTAACAGGCCTCATGCATCAGATCATTGACTACTCACTTCTCCCCCTGCACAGTCTGCTTCTGTTATCACCAGCATTACTTTCAATCTTGTTGCAGATCTAGCTGATTAAAACCACTGGCTTTGAGAAAATTCTCTTTCTTGAAAGTCAATGCTTGAAGGAGATTAGGACTATTTATATTGTAAGGCGCTCCCTCAGAGCCCCGGTGGCTTTACTCTCTGGACTGATGCAAACCTCAACTAATTCTCTTTATCCAGATAATCCACTCACTTCCAATATTCATCAAATGGCAAAATGAAAAGCTTTTAAGAAAGAGAATAAATGTGGAGGCTTAAAATCACAGAGAATTTTGGTCTTAATAAAATTGTGAAAGAAATTATGAGGAAATCAGGATCCTGAATCCTATTTCTAAGGAGGTAACTTGAAAGCAGATAAAATCCACGGGACCATAGCAAATATGTTTGTCTCTCTCAAATTACTTTCGAAGGTGATCGGATTATAATCTTTTGATGAGGAAAAAGAAATGTGTTTTTTTCCTCCCTCTGATAAGATCACAGTAAGGCAAACTTTTCCTATCTGAGCTCCTGCTTCTTTTTTCTTTAATTTATAAAATTCTTCATTCTTCTATCTCTACATTTGCTGCTTATATTAAGTTTATCAGATATTTTGTGTGCTGTGACCACACACAGGTACTAATGATTATTTACAATAATGGGGAAAAATGTTGACCTGGGCAGTTTCCACTAGTAAAGATTTGATGGAATCATTTGAGTTAGGACCATAAAACTGGGGGAAACTAAGGGCATCAAAATCAGGCTTGTCCCTGAGTCACTCGTTACCATGGCATTAAGAAAAAGAAAATATGATGTGAAAAGGGACCTCTTCTTTATGTGACATCTTTAGCTCCAGTCCCAGACTTGCATAATTAATGGTTAGTTGAGCAGGCTGCCTATGAACTGGAGATGTTATAAATCATACCTCTCTGTTTGATACTTTGTGTTAGGGGTAACATGTGAGATTACACCATAAGATTCTTATTAAGGTTGCCAGGGTCGCTGCAAGGGATATTAAGGTGTTTTCCAAGCATAGTCACAAAAGAGTATAGCCATTTTTTAAACCTTGAAGAATTCTGTCTAAGAAAGTAGAATAAAACAAAACAAAAACCCAGTTTTCTTAATAGGTGGCAATATATGATAGTTAGATATTAATTGACTTAGTATTACCCCCCCCCCCAAAATGATCTGATTATCTGGAGGAAGAGAATATAAGAAGAAAGGACTACTCAGGATGGGAGCTAGCAGTTTTTTTTCATGGTTGACTCTGCATTTTATGGGTGAGCTGTTTCTGGTAAATACAATAAAACAGAACAGTCAAGGACCATTGTAAGAGAGCCAAGAGGACAGCTGCAAACCACACCCCCTGTCTCTATTTTTTCAGACATTAAAAACTAACATTTAAAACTTAGCCAATGCAAACAAAACCAGAAGACTGGAAGTTAAAAATGTTGCCTGCAAATTGTGAGTCAGATGACTCAGGTTTCTATGGGGCAGTTTTGGTACCAACAGGGATGAGTATTAATGGTCAAACAGTGGAAATGGGTGCATTGTGTCTGCTTGTGGCCCTGTTACTTGAATGCTCTATGATGAAACTGTGAGCGTGCTAAGTTGTAAGATGATGAGGATCATCTTTACAAGTTCTGGCCTGGGAAAGACCCCTTGCACTGAGGAGTCCTATTCAGGGCTTGTCAGAGATGGAAAACCTCAGCAGGAGCCTTTGGTCCGATAGGAGGGCACAGTCCAAACGTATCGGAATAAAGGAAAGAGGTAAGCTGATTTCATTTTGGCTAAATATTTCTTAACCAAATCAGTAGTGTGATTATTGACATTGCTCGAAACCCCAGTGCACAATTTCAGTATGTGTGTTAGAACAATCTCTTATTATCTATTTCAGAGGACTATATGGTCACAAGGATAAAAGATGCCTCTCTTTTTCTTGCAAAGATTTTAAGACACTCCCTAATTAAGAATTTTACTTGCTCTAAAAAGTAAGAGAAAAATCAATGTAAAGTTTTTGCTTGTCTTTCTCTAACTGGGTGGGTGGTTGGCCTTACAGGAAGATGGCTCTGATGTGGGTCCCAGTTCTTATGCCTTTATGGGTCTGGAGCACAGTCTGAAAGTTAAGCTATTCTGGGTGGAGGCTCCTGTGAAGATCATGGGACATTTAGGGAAAGATTGTCTTCTTCAATTCAAATTTAAACTATACTAGATCAACAATTAGCGTTGCTTTTATGGGAATCTGTGTATAAAATGGTCTATATACGTCTCATGCTAGTGGGTAGACTTTAGGGAGAGCCAAGTGTAAGGTCTCCAGAGCAAGGTAGGATTGCTTCCTGGATTGCAGCATAAAAAGATCTGCGATGTTGTTGCAAGCAGAATAACTTCCAACTTTGGTGAATTTATTGCTTCATGCTTATTCTATTTTGCAGAATTCTCGGAGGGAAGAAGTATACTAGTAATAAAGTTGGAAGAAGGATGCCATCAAAGGAAGGAAGTGCGTATGGAGATTGGAGTGTGTTTCTGTGGGCAGGGGGTTTCATTTGGGATACTTGTTCCTCAGATTTTAGAAATAATCTTATATTGAGGATAAACAATTTCATATTTGGACATAGTTTGACAATGTCTGATACACCTAAAACCTTTTTATTCTGGGGGGTAAGGAAGGAAATGATTATTTTCAAATCACCCTTCTGATTTTACCTTCATCTTACTTGCACAGAAAAGGCTTCCCTACACCCAGAGGATCAAGTCAGAGGATCAAGTTTTCAATTCTATTTTCTACGAATACCTTGTGCTTCTCATTCATAACACTTGCGAAGTTTGTAAGTGTGTGTTTGTGATTATCTAATTAATCCAGAAGCATAGTTTGCTCAATCCTGGCTTTTCAATGCTTACTATAATGCCTGATGCACAGTGGGGGTTCATTAAATATTTGTCAGACAAATGACAAATGTCCTGGGAAGAGCATGTCAGAGGGGTAGAAAAGAGCTTGCGATGGGGAGGCACTGGGTAGACTAGGCCGAACTTTCTCTTTCTCAAATATATTTAAAGAAGGTGACTCTTGAAAGCAAAAGGACGACGTTTGGTCACTGAATAGAAACTCTGAAGTTTTTTTTTTGTGCTTTGTGAGTTTTTAGCATAAGTAAGTGGAATCTGATATAAAGTTAGTATCTTTTTCTAATAGAGCTCAGGAAATTAGTTTTTTTTTTTCCTTCCAGAGTATACTTAACTTATACTCAAGTAATTAATTCTTGCATTTAAAAAGACTGCTAGATTTGTAAAACATTGCTCCATTGTGCCTTCATACTTTCATTAACATCTAGTTTTACTTATTAACTTGCCATTTTAATAAATTAAAAATACATTGTACTTGAGCATAATAAAATGATTCAAAAGAGATAATGCACATGAAATGGCAACACTTCACAAGATACCATGCACGCAGCAATTGTGAAATTATTTTATAATTGAAAAATGCACTAGGTACTTGGCCTACCCTAAAAGCAGAGGTGTGAACAATTGAGAGGCAAGATTTTTTCTTCTCTCTGTTGAATACTCTTTCTCTCTGCACCTGCCGAGAACCTGGCAGAAACACTATGACTGAATAAACATGTCCTCAATAAAGAAATGAAAGAATCGCCTCTACTTTTCCATGGAATAAAATATCCTTGGGAAGCTTTATTTTAATGTTAATGTTTCAAGAAAAAAAGTCTTTCACAGCATGAAACTAACTATAATGTCATGGATAGTATTTTTGGAAATAGCGAAGCTGTCGTCTGTCCCTCTGCTTGACAAACCAAGTTGGTGTAGTGCCTTGGGTATCTGGTAGAGGGAAAGAAAAGAAGGAAGCAAGAAGGGATGGAGCCAGGGTTTGTGGCATCTTAGGTTTATATAGTGCTGGTGCTCTATTTTTCAGAAAAATAATTGTTAAACTTACAACTATCAATTTAGTTAGATACAAGACCTTAGCTGGGACCAGGCAGGGAAGGGCCCTGAGGTCAAGTTGAAGCATAAACCTCATTAGCTTTAGGCCAAATCTGTCTCCGGCAGGTAGAGCAGATAATTGTCTATACTTGAGTCTTTGGGTCATTCTTTGCAGTTATCTAAACAATCATGGTTACAGTCCTCCACCACGGTTCTGCAGGATTTGTAAGCTTAGTAACACAATGAAAGTATTCAAATATGCTTTCAGGTGTCACAAACTGCAAAAATAAAAATAAGAAACTAAAAAAATACCAATACTGACTCAATTATTAACATGATCTGAGAATACATGGCAAGTTTGATTCCCAAACTACAAAGATTCACAAGTTGAGTGAACAGATACAATCCAGTTAGCCCCACTTAATGGACCATTTTCTGCGAAAGTTAAAGCAAGAATAGAAAAATCCTGCCCAATTTCACACTAAATGCACAGTGATTTAGTACCCAGCAACTTGTTAGTCACACGCTGGCTTCCTGTCTACCTTCTAGGAAGGTTTGTTTTATTCTTGGTGTCAAGAATCTAAACACCTATACTACTAGCCGGTAGGATGCAAAGAGACTAGAATCTTCCAGCTTTACTCATGCATCCCCACCCTTTTACACAAATTGGAAATACAGTTCTTAAGTGCATAGAGATGTGGCCTCCCTCCCTCCCTCCGTTGGGATGGCAGGGTCTCACTGGTTTCCTGGAAGTTTCTTGCAAGCATACATATGGCTGATAATTAAACCAAATCAGGTGATTAGAAAGCAGTGTGCTCAATATGCTGTGCCCTTTTTATTTTTGTAATCTCAATTGCATACGATCAGTGAAGGATGAAGTACTCACTCTACCTTAACGTAAATTATGAGAGCACTTTATTTTTTTAATAAAATACAAACCCAGCACTCCCCTGACTTCGGACTGAAGTTATGCCTGTGAAAATACCCTGCATTTTATTTCACAATTACAAAGGAGCATTAGAGAGCTGAAAATTGTGGTAGTAGCTATGGACATTATTCATCTAGAAAGACATTAACTTCCTATATTTCTATGCCATGTAGGAAGGTCAAGACACTCAAAGTAATGGAGATATTTGTAACCTTTTTTTTTCTTTTTGTCAACATGAAAAATATGCTGTCAAATCTATATGTTCTTTGGTGTGGCAACTTGGGCTCTCTGTAGAAGTGACATGAATTTGTTTAACACTGTTGAGTTTACTTTATTATCTTTGCTTATCGTTTTGTGGTTTTACTGTGCTAGTCACCGAGCTATAAATTATTGTGGAAACCAATTAGTTGCCGTCCTCAAACCAGCTCGCCTACACTCTACCTATCACCTTTTAACAGTAACACAAGGTGAGCTTTCTCTCCAAAGTCGCAGAAATTTAATTTAGTAAAAACAGTAAAGAGATAACTCTGTGGGTTGTGATGCATTTATGAGAAACTCTATTTTCAGGACCAAGTTAAGGAGATTTGTATTGAAATGCAGACATAGGTTCAGAATCTCAGAAACATTCCTGTAAAATATTTACCTTGTAGGATGAATGAGGACTGTATCAGTTTCTATCATGTTTTTTTTTTAAATCTCAAACTATATAAAATTTCAAATTTGTGTTTGAGACATTATAATTGAAGTAATTCCATTTTCTAAACTGTGTTCTGGAAAACATTTTTCCTTGAAGGATGCTAATAGGTAGCTGGCAAATAAAGATCCCAGGGGCTTGTGATGTGCCTGGTTATACCCCACCTCCTGGGGATCCACAGTCCACATTGGCATTCTGAAGTCCTTGGGAAATTATAGAGAAATACTAGAATGAAGAAATCTGTTCCTCAAATTTATTTGAAGAAAAATGATGCCATTTATGTACTTTCAATAACATCTTGCAGAACAGTATCCAGGGGAACATAGCTTGGGAAGTGCTCCAGTAATTACATGGAGATCTGGAAGATATGTACCATAAGGCACTTGCGGTGCTTTAGAAAGCTCTAGAAAACATCTTCCCCAGAACTCAGCAGCACTCAGACAATCTGCCCCATTACCATCAATTACTGTTCACTCATGTATAGATGTATGACATTTGGGGCAATGGGAAAATCTGTCAAATGTGAAGGCTGTGTATGATTCCATTGCCTGTAAAAACTACCTCTTTAGATTTAAGCCAACATATGCAGAATCTCTGAGTTGGATGTTATTCTAGAAGTCATCTAGACAGATGGTTTTCAATCATGAAACAGACCATCTGGACAGAATGGTAAAAATCCTTATTCTCATCTCAAACCCTGTAGAGCCTGATTAAGTTTGGAGTAGCACCTGGATATGTGTAGCTTAAAGTTTCCTTCAGAAATTCTTTGATGCAGTCTAATTTGGGAACCACTAGTCAAGGCCAAACTTTCTAAGAATCATGCCTGCAACATTCAATAGATTATGACATCTAAGTCTAAACACTTCTAAGTGTTTATATCATTGTCAGAAACACTCTTTGCTGGAATCTAAAATCTAAGTAAGCACTAGCAAGTTCTAGTTGCTTATTAAGTCTCAAGCAGTACACTAACCACCCTTGTGAACTCTTTTGCTTAATTGTCACCATAATGCCATAATGGACATATCACTATTATCTCCTTTTATTGGTGAGGAATAGAAAACTTATTGAGGTTCTATAAAGCCTCTAGAAATCCAATTTTCAGTTCTACCATTTACTGTGATATTAGGACAATTTCTTTATAGTCAATGGAACACAAGGAAAATGACATAGATAGTATCATAATGGCCAACCACATAGGAAAATGTGATAAAGCATTTTAAATTATTTGAAAATTCCATCCTTAGAAAGAACCTGACAAGATATGTTTTGGCTTATGTACAGAAAAGTAATATTCAATCCATGAAATGCTCTAAAGATTTTTATAGTCTATAAGCCCAAGATTAGCTTAATGAACACCAAAATAGTTACTATCACATTTTGATAATATTCCCAGACACTTGTTAAAGGAAGGCACCTTCTTTCTCTACTCCACCCATAAGAGGTATTAGACATCTATTTTAGAAAACAAAAACGTAGGTGCTTGAAAAGGGCTTTCACTATCAACATGAGCAGGCTTCATATGTCACTCAGTGACACTTGGTTTCCTGAGATCTTACAATGAGATGATGTGTTACCAAAACACTTATTGTTCCCTGTCAGATATTATTTCTAGCTTTGCTGATAAAGAGAAGCAACCCTCACACAGGGTCTTGTCTTTGGAAAGATAACCCTACACGGTGAGTTTGGAAACCAGAAGAATTTTTATTTTTTCATGTCTACTTACATAAATACAAAGAAATCAATGACATATAATATTGTAAAGAAGGCTCTTAATCCATGACAGAAAGGGTTCGTCAGTAAATGTCCTATATTTATGAATATAGAATTAGCTTGAAGCTGAAAACCATCAGGAGGCATTGCTCTATTTTTTTCGTTCTTTCCCTTTTTAGTCAAATCTCCATCTTGGGTTTTATTTTGGACTCCTCTGCACCCAAAACATAATTTTAGCTAAATGTTTAAGAGGATTTTAAGCTTGACAATTTCTAAGTGCCCTCCCATCTTGAAATGCTACGACACTTGCCGCAGTACATGACACGGACATATGGTGAGTTGGCTCAGCCGCCCAGAGAACCTTGGAATGAAATCCTGTGTTTCCCATTTAGCAACATTCTGTTGCACAGATACAGACTACACCCATCCTCCCAACTCATGTTTATGCCAGTGCACGGGGTAATGTGCAAGGGTATGAACAACTCTGGGAAAACTCATTCCCCTCCTGGATACACAACACAAATGCAACCCCATCCCGAATGGTGATAAAAAGATTCTCTGTTTAGAAGGGATGGCATATCAGCATTGATACAGTTATTGCCATTTATTTCAAAAGAAAGAGAGTTTGTAGCATGTGATACAAAGGCTTTGCTGTATCTTTAAGACACTTAAGTCCAGTGTATGCTTTTCTAACAAGCCTGAGATTTTGGGAGAGCAGAAGTGAGAACACAGCAGGGTAGCTTTGTTGGTGCAGGACAAACCTCCATTTATAGGAGAAAAAAGTCTGCCATTTGAGGAACATTGAAACACTAACACTTCCATTTGCAGGTAGATTTCGGGACCATGGGGCAGCCGTGAACTCATGCTATTTGTACCATGTAGCTCCAACTCAGGTACAAAAATGCAGCTCTGGCATTAGAGACCCAGGTGCTTAGGTCGTGAAATCTCTGAAATGCTAGCAGTTTCCTCTTAAGCAGCCTGTGTGTGTCCTTTCAAGGCTCCTCCAGCACAACGTAAAGAGAATTAACTCCTATGGACAATATGTCATATGTTTACTATCAACCTGAAGGAGAGTAGCAGCTGAACACTATGGAAGGTCATTTTAAAAAACCAATACAGAACCCTGAGCCCCGGCTACATACAATAAGATATGTACTCAGGAACAACATGTGTCTAATGGAATCAAGAAAGCCACGTGTTGGCCAGGTGTGGTGGCTCACGCCTGTAATCCTAGCACTCTGGGAGCCCAAAGCAGGTAGATTGCTTGAGCTCAGCAGTTTGAGACAGGCTGAGCAAGAGTGAGACCCCGTCTCTAAAACAAAACAAAAACAAGCAGGGTGTGGTGCTGGGCACCTGTAGTCCCAGCTACTTGGGAGGCTGAGGCAAGATAATCACTTAAGCCCAAGAGTTTAAGGTTGCTGTGAGTTGTGATGAGGGTGACAAAGTGAAACTCTGTTTCAAAAAAAAAAAGAAAACCACATATTGTCAACAGCTAAATAACCAGACCATGCACTGATAAAAACCAAGCATATTCTATTTTACCAAAATTAAACATCAGAAAGCAATTACAGGGCAGTGCCTGTGGCTCAGTGGGTAGGGTGCAGGCCCCATATACTGAGGGTGGTGGGTTCAAACTTAGCCTTGGTTGAACTGTAACAAAAAAATAGCCAGTGTTGTGGCGGGCACTTGTAGTCCCAACTACTTGGGAGGCTGAGGCAAGAGAATCACCTAAGCCCGGGAGTTGGAGGTTGCTGTCAGCAGTGTGACACTATAGCACTCTACTGAGGACGATAAAGTGAGACTCTGTCTCTAAGAAAGAGGAAAAAGAAAACAATTATACATTCTAGAATGAAACCTAGGGTCTTTCAGAACAAGAGAATACAGCTTGTATTATTTGATAGATAAATAATTGTACACTAAAATATTTCCAGGAGGAAAGGAACATAAAATTTGTTGACATGTAATAGAGTCCCAAGTCAATGCAAATTTAGGACAGATCAAACTTATTTTGACAAGGATCCCACAGCTTATAAGGCTTTCTGTGTGCATCAGAAATGTTATAGGAAGAACATCCACAATGAATCATGGCTGCCACATTGTGTGAGCGGGAAATGGTGATAGAAAATCAGACGAACAGAAGAAATGGAGTCTGTTAAGCTAAACCATTCCTGGAAAAAGGTGAACTGACCTGTGGATGACTACGATGTCCTAAAGGTGGTTTAGGAGAGGGACGCTCAAGTCATTTTAGTATACATCCTGGGAAGTTTTTGTGACTAGTAAGCAAAGTGTGTATAAAGCAAGCATGGAAATAATAATCTTTTGTCTGTATTTCTATGTAAAGAAAACAAGGACATTAGGCATAGCAAATACAAGCAGCATCTAGTATGATAAAGGATTATACCATAGAAGCCTCTGATACAACATGTAGGCATTTCCTGGGTAGAGGTGTGGATAGGAACCAATAGTGTGAACACGTCTAGGAGAAGAGGTCGATTTTAAAAATCATTCTCATTGAATATTACTTATATATACCAATAAGATCCTATCGATCTACTGATTTCCTTGCACAAAAATAAGAATCCCTGGATTTTTCTAAATAATAATCTTCAAATAGATACAGCTACCATTATCTAATCAATGTACTTATTGATGCATTTGTAATATGGTTGGTCAAATGCAGACTCAAATTATACCAGAACAGAAATGACAAAATGGCCCTAATTGCTTTCAAGACAATTATAAGACTAAAAAAAAAAAAAAATCAAGCAATTATAGAATCTCTGCTCTCAAACTGTCTTCTCAAAAATACAAGGAACTAACAAAAGCAAACTATTCGGCTCATACCAAATCTCATTCATTTGATTCCTGGTGAGTTCAGACCTGGTGGCTGCTATTTCAAGCCTCATTTCTTTTTGACCTCAAATAATACAATTGAAGTCAGCCAGTTGCCTTGTTTGCCAGTTTATAAGGCTTTCTGTTTGCATCAAAAATGTCATAGGAAGAAAGCCACAAAGAAGTCACAAATCTGGGAAAATTTCCCCCTTTTACAAAGATCTCAAAATTGTTGCAAAAGTTGCCAAGCACTGGACATACTTGCTGGCAGAAACTCATCGAAACAAGGAAAATCCCCTTCACCGTTTTGTTAACTCCTCATAACAAGAACCTGCTGTACCCAGCAAGGTTCCCTCCCTTCCAGCCTCCCTCCCTTTCTTCTTTGTGCCAGGTTCTTTCAAACTTCTAAGAGGAAAAGGGACAGATAATGGAACCTCTACGGTCTAAACTTACCCAAGCCTGGATTTTTCCACAGCAGTATGGCAGCTATCACTAGACATTAGACAAAGTGGGTTGCTCCCGGGCAGTTTGGTCAATAAGGTGTCACAAAACCCTGTTTGACTTTAGATTACTCAGTCCAGCTGCCTGTGGGGAAGCCCCTCATTGTCAGGGAAGGATTGATGCTGCTACCAACAGAGTCGTTCCCGTCTGGCCCTCCGACGCACTGTGGGAGCCACTTCATGCCCAGACGCAGGCTTTCTATGATTTGCTCTCCCACGCCTTTACCACATCTACAATAGTCTGATTTTCTCTCTTCCCGTAGCGCCTGTCCTCACCTCTGAGTTAGCATTTCCCTCCCGGTGCTATAATTGCCTGATAAAATGACATCTCTCACTCTAGCCTGCAGGAGCAAGGACTGTGACTTTTAGTTTAGATTTTCAACAGGTAGCACAATACCTGCCACAAAACCAGTGCTCAAGACATAGTTCTTGAATGAATTCATTAGAAAATAGAGCCCCCCGCTGTGACTCATTGAGCTAAAGGATCAACAATTATTTACTGAGCATGTACTATGTCCCAAGCCCTAGGTACAGTGCTGAACAGCAGAAATAAAAATCCCTGCCCTGAGAACTCCAAGGGCAGGGGACACACAACAAATAAAGTTTGATAACAGCAATTAGAAATAAAGAGTATAATCAGATAAAGACTGATTGGGGTAGAGCTGTTTTAGGTGATGAAGACCTCTCTGAGGAGGTGACATTTGTGGTCCAGGTCGCTGTGTAAAGATGAATAAGAGCTTGGAGTGCTCCAGGTATACAAAAGATTCTAGTGTGCCCAGAGCATTGTGAATGAGGGAAGATGAGTAGAGATGAGATTTACACTGTAGACAACACCAGATTATACAGGGTTTTTAAATCAAAGCTGGGAGTTGGGCTTTTATTCTAGGAGCAATGGGAATGCTTTATGAAATTTTAAGCAGAAGAGTGATCTAAGCCATTATTTATTGGTTAATGTCTTTCTCATTGATGTAGAAAATAAATAGAAGGTAACCAATTCATTGGAATCAGGAAAAACAGGGGATGGATGCAAAACATTTAACAACTTCTATGGTCTCTGGCGCTTATCAATCAGAAGAATTGCCAACCAGTCAGAATGAACCTTGACCACAGGCCATCATATTTGAATGAAAGTGGAATGCGGTAAGTCCTCACTCGACATCATGAGCGTAAGCCCTTGCAAATGGCGACTTTATACAAAATGACACACAACCAAGAAAATATTTCCATAGGCTAACTGATATAGAGAACAGTTAAGTTTTTATGGGTTATATTTTTATCACAAAAAATCATTAGCTTGTAAAGATATAAAACAATGCTAATATTAAACATTAAAATGATTGTGTATTTTACATACATTTAAGGAAAATCAATAAAAACAAGATAATGACGATGATTTACCAGCATTTTGGTGAATGAATGAGTGAAGGTGGTTGTAGTGGTGGTGGGATAAACTAAGAAACAAATGTTTGTGAAGTGAAATTGGAAGGAGTCCCTTCTACCTCCCCACAATTCAGGGAAAACAACACATGTAGTGGGCTCACGGAATGCTTTCCTCCTACACCATTCCCTCCTTTTCTTACTTACATATTTAATTATCTGATTCCTTAGATATCTTTCCTCCCCTAAGAGAACCATAGAAAACCTCAGTGCTTTCAGTTTCTGAGAGCAAATGCATCTTTCAATCATTGATAATACTGTAAAACTTTATACATCACTGTGGGTAATATTCTACCCCACAAAGAGTAGCTGTGCCACCTTATGAAGCCACGAAATTTCTTACACTAACAAATACACTATCACCAAACTAAATGCCTCCATTTAGTCATTAACCAGATTTTTTCCCTCCTATTAGCTGACATCAACGTTTGATTACATTCCACGCACATGTTGACATTGTGGTTATTTGTCTAGTCAGCCAGTATTTACTAGGGATTTATTTATACTCAAGGCATGATAGCCCAGGGTTTAGGAGTACAGACTCCCTTAGTTTGAAATATCAGCTTTGCCAGTTGGGTTACTCTGGAAAAATTATATAACTTTTTCTGCTTAAGTTTATTCATTTGTAAAATGGGTGCACCAACTGCATCTGAGGACCATTATGAATTAAGATATAGTAAGTACTTAACTGTGGTATAGTAAGTAGTACCTTAAGGCTATATGTTGCTATCGCATTAATTATTATTATTTTTCCAGTCATCATTATTGTTAAGATGTGTTTGTCTCTTAGGTGAAGTACTAAGAGATACGTTGCTGGAAAAGACATGCCTGCACTGAAGATTGTTTCAAGTGGGCGAGGGAAACACATTAAATCAGACAGGTAATTTCAGAATAATGGGTGCTTTGATAGGCTTACGTCCAGATCTTGAAATATTTACCCTAAATATAGGAAAACTGGTTTAATGATGGATGCTGAAGGAAAATGATTACTTGAAAAATTGGGCATTTACTTTCACCTGTTTACAAAGGAACATCGACGTTTTCAATAAAATTAGTTTCTCAAAATAATTTTCATCAGAATTCCAAAAAGGACGTGAACAGAATCATTTGAACTAGACTCCTATCTTTCTGTTTCAGTGTGTTGCTCATTTCATGGTTTACAACTCAAGCAAAACAGAGGTTATGTATTTTTGGTGGTATCAAAGCGCTCTGGTAAATTTCAGAAAAAGCATTATCTGCAAACCAAAGCAGGAATACTGTGTATGAAATCTTTGTAGCTTTCCTTCATCTATTTACTTTTCTCTTATTGAGACTTATCCCTAAGTGAGAGAAATATTGAGTAACTGAATCTCTACCCTGGATACTCTATACGTGGCATTGTGGTTTCTGCATGTCTTTCCACTGACCTCACTGTATTATCATTACCTGCATATCGTGTGTTGTTAACAACTGAAGGGAAAGTCGACTGTGTTTATCTGTGGGTTGCTGAGTTTTCCACCAGCTGGCCTTAGTGGCTGCCATTTTATGATAATAAGTACTCTACTCCACTGTATGAGACTTTATGTATTAGGACAGGGCTCTGAAATTTCATACATCAAATGTCTATTTAAAAATATTTTTAAGGGACCCCGTGATCATTAGTTTTGTAAAATAAATAATTTTCATTTATCAGTACAAATCTTAATTTTGTTGCTTGGATTTTCTTAAAATAAAAGGTAAAGTTTTTATTTAAAAATAAATCCAGGGTTGTTTTTTTGTTTGTTTGTTTGTTTGTTTGTTTTTAGGGTGGATGAGAAATCTGAAAAAGAATGTGGAAGGAGAGGAGAAATAGAAAGACTGAGCTAAGGGATAACAAACAGGAGGGAATAAACTTTGGTCCTTAGGGCAAACCCAGCATGCACTGGGCTATTTCATGGCTCCTTCTCTTCCTTTAGACTTACCTTCCCTGTTTACATATAAATTTAAAATTTAAATCTTATTTCAATTTGAGTATTTTCTTTTAGGTTTTAGTCTTCACGAAAGAACAAAAATATCTTTTTGAAGAAAATATATCCAGTACCCCTAAAGGACCTAGAACTAGAAACTATTGACCCAATAGTTTCATGGCCCAAACAAATGTCTACCAGGAAATCAGCAAACAGATAAATTAGCAATATTGTTTGTAAATAGAGGAGTTCAAACTGTGAAATTCTCTGGAACAGATTGTAGGCGTTGACTATTACCATTGTGGAGACTCTACCCCATGCCATATTTTTGTATACATAATATATTTTATTTGTGAAAGACTCTTTTGGAAATTGTCCTTATGCAGAGAAGTGTATTGGCTAATAGTCACTTAGACTTAGCTTAAGTATGGAAAAATGGATGGGGCTATTTGGAATTAAAGTATATTTCCAAGAGTTCTATAAAAAAAATTCTTTCTAAGGTAAATATATGAATAAAAAATTAAAATATTTACCAGAGTATATAGGTAATTTAATTATGAGCATCTGATAGGTGATAATGAATGTAGTTAGTGATTTACTTAGTAAAATATATTTGTTTTGTAACATTAAAAAATTAAAAACTTGGCAGAGGTTATCAGTGAAATAAAGGCTTTTCGAGTTTGTTTTAACTAATCTGAAAGGCAGCTATCCTATTTCTGTCATTTGGGAAAGACCTGTTTAGTCTACTGAGATTATGTTAGGGCTACTAGTGCTTAGGTTGTAAATTTTCCTAAATCCTTCATGATTTGGGTAGAGTTCATTTGTAGCATCTGCAAGTGTGCAAGTCACCACATAAATTATTGATAATTTGCATGCCATTTTGTGCTTTGAAAGTCTTTTTTTGGAAAATATTAAATTAGATGAGACATGGGTCAAATTCCAGCTTCTAGACAATGCAGCTGGATGAAACTATCTTTATTTCAAAGAAGTTGTGATACCTTCTTTGGAGACATAGTATTCTCATTCTATTAATAAAAATAAACAATACCTAAGACGGAGTCAGTCTCTTTTCTCATTTAATTACAGGGATGTTTGATTTTAATGCTTCATTGAATTTACTTTGGCCCTAACCAAATATGCAATCATAATTAAATGAACTGTAGGCGATGATGCAGATTCCAAATCCTCTCCCTCCCACGCTGCTTTTGGGAATGAATGCACTATGGAACTTTAATATTTGTAATATTTGTGTGCAAATATATAAGACTAAACAAATCACCATTTTAATAAAACCAAAGAGTGATATACAATTTAAAATAAGCATCTTTACATAAGCTTAAATCCCCAAAACAGTAAAATAATTTTTTCAAAATAATCCTAATACAATATTTTTTCTATTAAAGCAAAAAAAAGTATGGAATTTTGGAGACAGAAAAAAATTATGAATTTATACTTAATAAAAATGTTTATATTTTTTGTTTAAAAAAGTAAAATGGTAGTAAAATGATTTTTTTTAAATCAATTTTTGATGCTAGAACTCTACTAGGCCAAGAAAGAATAGTTTTTCCTAATTATACCAACTCTTTTCTTCCCAAAGGTCCAAGAAGACCACACCTCCAGGGGTGTCTGAAGGCCACTCACCACATTAAAGCTGTGCATAGCAGAGGTCATCTCCCCTCTACGTGGGCAATATTGTGAACAAGCCCTAGGGTGGCTCCATCCCCCCTTGGTTTCTCTTCTTCTCTGCTTGGTCTCTGGATAGCAGGAGACAATAATGAAGGGTTTTGTATATCATGCTGAGGAGCTCTAAATAAATACTACAGGTAAATTCCGAGAGTCATGACTACCATAGCTTTATAGCAGGACCATTTTGGTGAAGGCCAAGTTAGAGGGGTGATGAGAGTGGAGCTACTGAGGGGTAGTTAGCAGGGTTAGGAGAAATAGAATGAGTCCCTGAGTGTGGGCCAAGGCTATGCAGGTGCAGAGATATCCAGGTAGGTAAAATGGAAAGACTCCATGTGGATACACTGGGGAGGAGGAGGAAAGCAGGACAGTGACACGGGTAAGTGAAGCTACTTATGAATTATGATTATGTTAAGTGAATCAGGCTCTACGGTCTGGTGTTCTTCAGCTGTTAGAGAACTTTGACCTAGAACATGGGCCAAAGGTTTATAAGCATCAATTCTGGGTTCCTTAAACAGATAAAACCATGAGGGCTTTTGTTGTTTTATATCCTTTGGTTTGTTTGTTTTTAGTTTTCAGCTCTGTTTCAGATAATTATGGTGCTTAGACAAATGAAGTCCTAATTATATATTTCATGAAATGATATATGTACACTGAATAAAAACTGACTTTTGTTAAAAATACCATATCAAAAGATGGGAATTTGTGTATGGGGAGAATAGATTGCACATATAAGTTAAATTATTTTCATTTTTCATATCAAATAAAATAGTTTTTTGATGTATTTTATGTTACTCTAACAGTAGTGATTGCAACAGAAGATAATTTACTAATTAATTTTATTTCTGGCCCATTTTATATCATGTAATCAAGGTTATTTTTAGGGTCATAAATTCTTTGACCTAGTGGTTCATGTATTTGGAACAAATGGAAGAATGTTTGTTAAGTACATATTCCAGGGACTATTCTAAAAACTCTAAAAGGGAATAGCATAGATGTGGCACTGGGGGTCGGCTGGTGTAGAGATGGGATGAAGTTTGAATATTTAGAAACTCCGTCCAAGTTTATCCCAGGCTTAGAAAACTTCCTGAGATTTATTTCACCAGCAACATACTCCCCAGGGACATTCACTTTGTATAACATGGAGCTTTCTAAAGATTAATCAATGTTATCTCCAAATGAATAATATTTCCTATCCATTTAATATAGCATGATCGATTCATTTAAAAAAATTATAATTAGAATGTATGTACTGTCAGAAAAGCAGAGTTTCTTAAAAGATTCCACAAGCAAACACACAGATAATGTATGGGTGAAAAGCTTTTTAAATCATATATTATTATACAAAAACACATGTTTGCAGATATAGATACCTAGGAATTTGAGATGTTAACTAGTGTGTCAAAAGCTCTATTGGGTCACATTAGGTATCTGGAAAAATCTCTGGTAAATTGCTGAAAAACAGTGATAATGATATTGTACATAGATTCCAACTGTTTATTACTCAGGGAAGCTTAGCACAGGGCTTTAAGATCCAGGGGTTGAGCTGCCTGTTAATATACAGAATGAGAGTGATACCTCATGGAGCCTCATGAAGAAAGATGCCCTCGTGAAGAAAGAAGGCACAGCATGGTCCCTATTTAGCATTGAAAGGGGAATTGGGTGAAGCTATGTGCAGCTTGGACAAGGAGATTTTCATACTCCAATAGGTTCTCAAAGTTAACATTTCTGAAGTCCTACTCTGTCTCTCCATCTCCAAATTCTACTACTCCGGCAGTCTTTGGCAACTGCAATTTCTGATGGTTCATCTACAGTTATTCATGACTCTCCTTCTCTCTGTTCCAGTCAGATGAGTTATCAGCAACTCTGCTGATTTATCTTCAAAACACATTCCCACTACTTGTCACATCTCAGCTTGGTTCGAGCTTACTCATCTGGAATATGGCAAGAGTTGTCAAATAGGTCTCTCTGCTTCTGACCTAACCCAAGTGATAGATTTAAACTGTCCTGTGTCCTTTTCTACAAAAAACCCGGTGATTTCTCCAATTACTGAGAATAAAAGGTTAAGTATTTGAAATGGACCACAAAGCTCAAATGGTCCATCTCACCTCTCCTCGGGGATTCCTACCTTCCCTGGTAACTTGACTTTTATTCATAAAACTTTTCATCATTTGAATCCTCCCAACAGATTGAAGGCTCCATGAAATCAGGGGTGTGTGTGTGTGTGTGTGTGTGTGTGTGTGCGTGCTGGTAACTTTGCTTTTATTCATAGAAATTTTCATCGTTTGATTCCTCCCAACAGGTTGAATGCTCCATGAAATCAGGGATGTGTGCATGTAAGTATGAGAGAGAGAGAGTTAATTCGTTATTTCTGACCCCTAAAACACTGTCAGCATCTTGTAGGTGTCAGTAATTTTAGTATGTAAAATAAACATCTATGGTCAGAAGACAGAGGTAAGGAACGTGTCCACAATATAATGAGCTGGTATAGACCCTTCCTGTGCCATGGCAGGGCCAGGCATTTGTATTGGCTTTATTAAGCTTTACCATGAAGTATGTGAATTTGAGACACTGTGTCTGAGTTTATGAAAATGTAAATTCCTTAAAGGTAAGGGGAGTGAATTGTATCTGGTATTATAATTTTACCAACATTTTTGTCTTGATGCCTGTAGCACCATGGTTACAGCGCCATCCACATGCTGGCAGGTTCGAGCCTGGCCCAGGCCACCTAACCAACAATGACAGCTGAAAAAAAAATAGCCAGGCATTGTGGCGAACAACTGTAGTCACAGCTACTTGGGAGGCTAAGGCAAAAAAAAAAAAAAAAAAAAAAAAAGAAAGAAAGAAAAGAAAGAAAAAATTACCAACTTTTAAAAAGGTATAGTGCTCTGCCCAAATTTACAGCAGTGCTAAGAGAGGCCCCACGTTTCTCCATTCTGCTCTTATACTTTTGACTCTGAAGATTTTACCCTTCATATTATTCCTCTGGTACCCAGTACAATGCTTTGTACATAATAGAAAAATACATTTTCTATTTTTTGATACGTTGCTTCCTATGTAATATTTTCATTCAGACAACAAACATTTGACTTCCCTAGTTCAGCCTTGAATTGTTTGCACTGAATAGCTAGAATCAGTGTATATGTACAGAGTTCAAAGGACTCCTGAGGGCTGGATCCCTGTCTCTGATGTGGCTGCCACCAGGACTTCTTCCCACTGCTGTTCATTAATTGTCATTGTAAGAGATAAAAGTAGACGGGAGGAGAAAGGTTTTCCAGGCTTTATTTCTGTCTTACTCCCAGGAGGCCATACGTAATATGAGATACTAAATAAGGAAATAATTGGATCTGAACATAATTCCCAAGAAAATTCTGACACTAATACAACCCTGTAATCATATTATGAAGACTTATCTGAGTCAAAATATTATAAATATGCATCATATATTAGAACTTTGGCTATTAATTACAAGTCATATTGGAAGACATTATTCTTTGTCTTTTTTTTTTTTTTTTGAGATAGAGCTTCACTTTGTTGCCCTTGGTAGAGTGCGGTGGCATTAGAGCTGACAGCAACCTCAAACTCTTGAGCTCAAGAGATCCTACTGCCTCAGACTCCCAGGTATCTGGGACTACAGGTGCCCACGACCATGCCCAGCTATTTTTAGAAATGGGGGTCTTGGTCTTGCTCAGAATGGTCTGGAACTTTTGCACTCTGGCAATCCACCTGCTTCAGCTTCTCAGACTGCTAGGATTATAGGCACGAGTCACAGTGCACAGAACAAATTATTCTGTTATATACTTTTTACTACTTTAAAGATATAATATTAGCTATGCCTGGTCACAATGAGAAATATTCAGATTGAAAAGAACAATTTTCTCTATTCCTTCTTGTTCATCAAAGGCTAAGTAGGTATTCTGAAAAATATTTGGGAGTTTATGACAGCCTCTTCAGTACTACTGAAAAATAACCTTTAATGTTTTAATGAGAAATCATCTTATATGTGTTTATTATGTACATACATATGTGTAGTAAGGCAATGTTGTGATATCTGAAGGTGAAATCCTCACCGAATGTTGAAGGAGTAATTCACTGTGGCAAAGAGTTTATGTTCATAGTACTCCATGGTATACATACACCACAGTTTATTGATCCATTCATGGATAGATGGGTACTTGGGCTTCTTCCGTGACCTGGCAATTATGAACATTCTGATACAAATATCTTTATTGTAATGTGATTTTTGGTCTTCTGGATATATACCTAATAAAGGAATTGCAGGATCAAATGGCAGGACTTTACCTCCTTCATATTTACATGGATAGAGCTGGAAAATGTTCTTCTTAGTAAAGTATCTCAAGAATGGAAAAAAAAGTATCCAATGTACTCAGGCCGATTATGAAACTAATTTATAGCTTTCATATGAAAGCTATAACCTAATTACAGCCTAAGAATATGAGAAGGGGGAGGGGAGGGGAAGGGTATAGAGGGAGGGGGAGGGGGATTGGAAGGATCACTTCTATGGTTTATCTTACAAGGGTACAAGTGAATCTTTCTAAAGTAGAATGTAAACATCTTAACACAATAACTAAGAAAATGACATGAAGGCTAAGTTAACCAGTTTGATGAAAATATTTCAAATTGTATATGAAAACACCACACTGTACCTCATGATTGCATTAATGTACACAGCTATCATTTAATAAAAAAAAGTTTATGTTCATATTCAGGAGGAAAAAAATAGCAGAGCCGTAGGAGCTCAAGTATCTCAGTTCTAACTTGATCTTTGAGTCTCTAATGAACAATTTCTTTTGGTCACGGTCATTTTTAGATTAAAGTGGCCTAATGACTGTGCCATAAGTTGTTGGTAGCATTCTAGAAAGTCATTTCTTCTTATTTACATATACTAAGTTTACATACAGGTTTACATATACTAAGTTTACATTTACATATTCTAAGTTAATCGAATAATGCTATAGCGTCTTATCAAATAAAATACACTTTAAAAATCATCATCTGAACTCTTTTGCATTAATATAGATAAACTTGATGAAAAATCAATTAGTGGGACATCCCCAATATAATCCCCACTTGGATTTTAGGAAGAAAAGATTAAAAGAGGAAAGACTAGAGAGTCAAATAATATGTGAAACAGAGAATGATTTAATTTTCCAAAAAATTCTCCTTTTAGCATAACAAATAGTCTTAAGAATTAAATATTTTTCAATTTTAGTAACTCTATTTAAAAGTCTAAGGTTTTCAAAGAAGACTCAGCCAGTTAACTGTGTGTATTTGCCCCTGCAGAAAAATTTCTTAAAAAAAACCAAAAAACATCAATCCTTATGGTTCTTGTCTAATATAAATGTAAAAAGAATAAACAATGTATCAGTATTGGAATTGCATGTTTCCAATTTGAGAAATGCCCATTTGAAATTGCCTTTAAGGTTTACCACTTGATAGGAGATCTATTCTCCCTCCGACGCACAGGGATAAATTAGATCTCCATTGCCAGCTCAGTGAAAGGAAGGTGTTATTTTCTCCTTGTTTATTGTTTGGTCTTTAAGCATAAAGCATCAGCTTTTTCAACAAACAGTCTCAACAGCACCAATTACATGATTTCACTGGCTCAAAATGTATTTTTTTTGCTAATGGAATCACAGAAAAATATTTCCACAGTTATGGAATGTGAAGTCAAGTAAGGAAGGCAAATTGTTATTGAAGAAGAATTATTGATTCTCCTGTTACAATGAGTGCGTTTCAGCTTTGATACAAGAAATTTTATTTCTACGGTTGTAATAATTGATATGTAAGCCTTGAATTGTCTTGTGTCATCTTCCTCGGCCCATGTTGTTTTAAACCAGAGGTGACAGTTTTGGTTCGATGTACGATGCTCTTCCTCCCTCTTGAAAACCTAATTGAGTAGATGTTATCAAATCTGGGCTTGAGAAGTTATAAAGCTACCAATAACTTGATTGGCAAATTTTTGCAAGAACATTTATCTTGTCCTCAGTTCTCCTGTGTGAATATACAAGAGACTGAATGAATGGCTGTATAACCGAATATCTCTTACCTTTAATATCTCCCCGGTTATGAAATTATTATTTTTTACTCTCTATAAAATAACCATGGTTACATATTTACCTGTAGGTCACTTCCTTTATAAAATGTCATGACTGAGGACTGGTATTGTTTTCTAACTAATTTAGTTGATTCATTATAACAAAAGTATTAAACCAAGACGTCAGTCATGTCAGAATTAATCTTTTCTGTAGTAACACAGTACATTGTACTTCTGTTAAAAATGTTTCTCTAACAGTTGTGTATTACAGGTAGAGTCTTGGCGCATACATTTGTCTCATGAGATTGAAAAAGTCGTGAAGAGCAGGAAATTAAGTGGTTATTTATTATTTTATTTCCATTCTCAACTCGGGTCTAAATAATATCTTCTACTTCCTGAGTGTCGCTTTTAGTATATAATTTATTGACTTCCCCTCAAAGAATTCTTGCCGTAGATACTGTTATCTCATTTTGTAGTTGAGGAAACTGAAGCTCAGGGATAAGTCACTTGCTGAAAATTACAAAGCTGCCCGGGGAGAAGCTAAGATAGTCCCGATACACCCGTCTACCTGAAGCTCAAGTGCAAGACCCTGCTCTGATGAGAGGCTTTGATACTTCAGAATGAACAAAACTTGTTTAATCAAATGCAAAAAAATATATATTCTGGGAATATTGTACCTGGAAACTTTCCAAAATGAGACTATTTCATCTGAGGACTATAAAAGAAACAAGCCGAAGCAATTAGATGACACACTGAAGCTTCAGGGGTTTTACCTTTCAAATGACAAGCTCACATGAAATGTGCTGAGGGTCAAGCAGACTTATTTAAGGGACATGAAATCATTTAGATGCCTGGCACAAAAACGTTCTGTGATTGTTATCTAAGTTGATTACTATTATTTTTTAGTACTATTTGTTCATAAAACTCCAACATGTCTTGGATCAGAGGCAGGTGTTATGTTTGGTATAGCTTGAACAGAAATTCACAAATATTACGAAATATCCTTTTCTAATTGTTATAATAGTGAGCTGTGACTATTTCCCACACCTTAAAACTGTTGTCACATTCTCTTCCATATGCACTTACATATATGCACTGTAAGTCTTTTAAAAAAAGTTAAAAGTAAAGCCTTCTTAAAAGTACAATATATGGGAAATATCTAATACTCTGGTTGTCTGTAATTTTTATTTTTTAAGGAAATAGAGGGAATATCTTGTTTAATTATATATCTATCCTTCTTCTCTGGATAAGGGGAGTGGATTATTTTTTAAAACATGTATTACACTCATGAAACCAAAGTCAATGAGCAGTTTGTAAGACTGAGCAGTCTGACATTTCTAGAATGGAGTTACTACTAGAAGTGTTTTTTTTTTTAAAGTTCCTTCGTAGAGTTGAGTCCCTGTGTAAACCTGTGTATGAAAGCAAAGCGCTCTTTTGCTGTTTTCCAACACGAGACTGAAGGCAATGTTTTCTCTTGATAGGCTCCTTACGCCCCACCTTATTTTCTCCCGTTTTGCTGAACTCTCAGAACTGTGTACATGTACATTCAACCCCCCCATGAGAACCCACAGAGCAGGCACTCCAGAGTCGTGACAGGGACCAGAGTCCCAGTTGTTATCTGAACACTGATACTGCTTGGACTATTGAGCTTTTTACTCTAGAAGACCCTCAGATATTTTTCAAACATTTTATCTGTCATTCCTAAGGATTTCTCTTTTTCTTTGATTCTGTGTTACACAGAAGACATATGCAAAAAATAAAGTTCTGAAGGCCACTGTGATAGACATAGACCAACAATTCCCATTTTGTTTTCTTTCTGGAATTGTAGCTGGACTACATTCCCCAACTTTCTCTGTAGAGAGAAGTTAGATTATGTTATGTGACTCTATGCCAATAAATGTAAACAAAATTATGTGAAATTCAGGCCTGGTGTTTGACTCTCATGAGCTCCCTCCATATTCAGTCATTCCCTCTCTCCCTCCATCCCTCCTTCTCCCTCTCCTTCACTCTTTCTCCTTCTCTCTCTCCCTCTGTCTCTCTCTTCCTCCTCTTTCTCTTTCCCTCCTTCCTTCCCTCTCTCTTTCTCTTCTCTTCCTCTCAAAGAAAGACCATGAGACTCACAGGTATCAAGGATCTTTGCAGTTTGTGCTGAACTCTACCACGGCAATTGGGAAATGTTCGCTGTGTTAATCCAGTGAAATTGTGGGTTAGTTCGTTATTACAGTTACCTGAATTTGACTTCTTTAGAATGGTAGTTTCTCTTGTATAGACAACCTCACCAGGGTTGGAAATAATGGACCACAGAGTTTAATACAATAGTTATCATTCTATTATATTAAAATATAGGTCAAGATAGAAGATAAAATTCAATACATTCCACCGTTTCACTCAGCCACTGATGTTTTCTCCTTATGTAATGAAGAAACCATATCTCCTGCTTTGACTAATATGGAGCAGTGAACAAAATCAAGAATGACAAAATGCATGTACATAAATACATGAACAAACACATAATTTGATAAAAAAACAAATATGTGAAACAAATACGTACATTTATATATCATATGATACAGGAATATACATATTACTATATGTGTATTAGTTTGTGAAAGTTTCTGGGAAAGTACAACTCCCTTTTCTGGAATACCTTCTTGGCTGATGGCCGGCCAGAGCTCTCGTGAAAGGATATCATCAACACTGGGACCTTCTCATGTCTCTTTTCTTCCAGGGAGCAGTAGACGGGCCTGCAAAGTGCATAATCTCACCGCTGCATGTACAGATCCATCTTCATAGTGGTCATTTCACTCCATTAGGAAATTCAGACTGGGTGCTGATAAAACTCAACACCTTAGACTTTTCCTTGTGCCTGTGGGGCCCATCTGCAGTTCTGTAAAACAAGCGTGTACGTGGGAGGTGCTTTTGAGTGCAGGATCGTTACCCTCTCAGCTCCACAAAGGCAAAGAGCACAGAGTCCGAGAAATGTGCAGCAGGTGTGCTGGTGGCACCACCAGAGAAGTCTCAGACCTCCCTGCTTAAGGACCATCAAGACCAGGAGAATAATCGGCATAGGGATGGGAGAGGTGGGCCAAAGTAGTGAGTTATAGTCTCTCTAGCTGAGGCATTATGATAAACTTGGGAGTTTCATTCTTAAAAATATGTCTTCTTCATCAGTCTTGGAACTTGGTACAGAAGCAAAGATGGGTAACTGATTTCCATCAGCAATTTCAGTCAGTAAAATATATTTACTCCTTTGGCTACAAATTAGCACTTAGTAATATTACCAGCTAGCAGGGACTTATTTGTACCTAGTAGTCACTAAACTGGCTGTTGTATCATACTTTATTTAATATGTTATGATCAGGCTAATTGCCTGTTTTAAACTTAATTAGAGATGCCTATAGCTTCTATACACCACTTGATATAAAAGAAATTGCAACATATATCTGAAGCTACACAGTAGCAGAAGCCAAGAGGGAATTCAGAATTCTATTTCTTTGGTGGCTTAAATGTTTAAAGTATTTTCACAGCCCCTCTGTCCTGGGTGCCTTCCATTTGCTCCTCTTGGTTTATTCTTCTCGTTCGCCCTGCCCTGTGTCCTAGGAGATCAAGCTGTAGAGGTCACATTGTTGGGCTTCCAGGCCCTCTGGCTTCCTGTTGAGTTCAACCCATGGACAGTACAGCAGTAGCAGAGGGAGAAAGTGCTTGTCAGAGACAAGTTGTGGTGCTCAAGGTGGTCAGAGCTCCTGGGAACGGCCCATTCTCCCCACACAGCCCAGGTCTGTCGGGGTTTCAGCACCCTTTCCTTCCCCTCACCCCTCCAGGTGGGAATATTTCACTTTTCCTTGGTCTCTCTCTACTTCTCTCCCTGTTGCAAATAGATTCTTTTTAATTTCATTTTATATTATTTTTTTCCAGTTTTGGCCAGGGCCAGGCTTGAACTTGCCACCCCTGGTATATGGGGCCGGTGCCCTACACCTTGAGCCACAGGTGTCGCTTGCAAATACATTCTTTTTGAAACTCTCCTCAAATTCCTAATTGGGGTGTGCCACTTGTTCCCCCTCTAACCCTGCCAGAGTATCCATCTCAGTTGGTATTTATGCCAACTCTATAAAATATTTGCCCCATTTTGTAATTGAGGGATTTGATATATAGAAAAAGAAATGGTTTGCTGTGGGTCACAAAGCTCGTCAGTCCGTGGTTGGAATTCGGCGATTTTGACTCATCACAATGTTTCTTCCACACCCCTGTGCTACCTCCACTTACTCCAATTATTTAATCATGTTAACCACATTACACTGAATAAACGTTTAACTTGTTATCACCTTCTATTATATCTTCCTAGTAAGGATCAGACACTGAAAGGGAGCTCCTTTAAAAGAAAATCATTGGTGCAAATCATTTATGGTAATGTGGATCTTAATCACAGTAATTTTTGATGAGTGAATATTTTATAATGGCATAATTAACAATCACAGGAGATCATCACAACATGGGTCTCTTCAAATACCTCTAATATTAAAAGTTTAGTATACCAGACACTCACAAACATTGTGGGTTATGGAAAGATAATTGGTGGCCCAAGAATTTGGTCACACATTTTGAACAACGAAAGGATCCCATCCTCGGGTGAAACATTATTATGGTTTGGACAGTAACATATTCAAATTTACAAGGAAATCAACTTGGCATGTTGTTCCAAGTGGTCTCCTAAGAACCCAAAGGAATTCCTCTTTCCTGTAATATCTTAATGCATGTTTCGTGAGTTTTTCTCGTGTGGTCATTCATCAGGAGAGGCTAAGATCCCACTACCATCCTGTACCCCCCGGAGAAGCAGCTGATCTATTTATGGCAGTAAATGGTACACTTGTAAGGCAAAGTATTTCATTAAGACAGTGATCCCTTGGTAACCCAGCCAAATGTCTAATAAACAAAAGTCAAAGTATTTCCCTTCTTTCATTATAGACCCATATGATGTATTAACATTTTTAAAAGGTTAAATAAAATATTAGGAAAAGGAACATCCCACCTGCCAGATTTTTATTTGCTATTTCTTCTCTGTGACAAAACTCTGAGTTGATAGGTGATGAGTGATTTACAAAGCCCTGCATTCTACCTTGTAACGGTTACAGTGGTGTCGAGCTGCCTTGAGATAATTTACTACAATTTGTCACTTTTTGAAACTATTCCAAAATGGTCTGCTGACACCGACTAAAGAGCCTTCAGGGAAATCTGAAATAGTTCATTTGTTATGTCTGCTGGAAACATTAAATGATAGCTAAAAATCACTTTAAGATTTATTAAAGTGATTTAAAATACCTTTTAATGGCAATTTGGTTTACCCCACAAATGCAATACTGTATTTAAAGGCAAAAAAAAAAAAATCTTTTTATCACATCTTCAAAATATTCCGATTGTGATTTAGTCTAACTGCATCACTTCAGGACTTAGGAAATCTGTCACCTTAAAGGTACTCTGAGAGTTTAACAAGTGAGTTTTTAATAAATACTGGTAAGCGGAAAAGGATCTTTGTGAACTGCATCATTTAATATCATTAAAAATCATAGGCCTGATAGCTTGAATTCTAGAACGCCCTACTAGTGTAATGAGTTAAAGATATGGTTTATATTCTTTTTTTTTTTTCACTTAAGAATGTAAGTATGGGGTGGTGCCTATGGCTCAGTGAATAGGGCGCCAGCCCCATATACAGATGGTGGTGAGTTCAAACTGGCCCTGGGCAAACTACAACAGTGAAAAAAAAAATACCTGGGCGTTGTGGTGGGTGCCTATAGTCCCAGCTACTTGGGAGGCTGAGGCAAGAGAATGGCCTAAGCCTAAGAGCTGGAGGTTGCTGTGAACTGTGACACCATGGCACTCTATCCAGGGAAACAAAGTGAGACTGTCACTAAAAAAAAAAAAAAAAGAATCTAAGTCTGTATTGCTATAGCAATGTCGGCCACTATTAATAATTTTCTCCTTTAGTTAATATGCAATTTAACTAAATCAGATCATTTTGTGTGTCCTATTAAATATGGTTTGAGGTTTCCTAAAGTTGTGTTTTGACCATTTTCTCTAGAAAGATGAGTATGGGATAGTGGGTAACAAACTGTATACAAAGAATTTCTTATGATTATTGCTTATAAAATTCTCCTTCAGTGGAAAAAAAAAGGAATATCTTCAGGTTCTTTAGATATCTTTATGTATATCCTTAGGTTTAGATACTGACCATGCTTTTTATTTAGAATACATAATAATAATAATTCCAGATAAATTTGTATTAGTCAACAATGCTAGGTCATCATAATGCTTTAATTTCTAAGTTAAATAGCTATGCTACAAATAGCAAGTAGGCGCCCTTGTCTTTCTGTGGAAACTTAGGTGTGGTGGGCACACTGATAGGTGAAGCTGCTGTTTCTACAACATCTGGCTCAATTATCCATAGTGCCAACTCATATAGGAACTGCCATGGCTGTGTTAGAAGCTATGGGTGAGGGAGGGGATGGAGAGGAGAAGAGCCCAAATGCAGGAGAACTGGCACTTGGAGCTGCTAGGAGTCCCTTTGGCTTGTTGCATCCCCTCTCCCTTGAAAGCTGTTTGTCTTGAATGTCCAAGCTCTGGGATCACATAGCTTCTATGGGACACATCAACTCTTTGTGGCTATCAAAGTCTTGCTGGGAATTGGGAAATGTATGTGTATTGAATAATGACAAGAGAACTGAAGGACTGAAGCTCTCTGGGGAGATAAGGTGCACAGTGGGCAGAGAAGCAGCATGGAGGGGCTGCCTTGGCTCGGATCTGTGGTGTTGGAGAGCTACCTGAAGGCTTATAAAAGCCTGGCACTGTGTTGTCCAGAAGCCTCCACCTCACTGGTAGAAGCAGCTTTAGGGCTGTAGGCTTTGAGATACAGAATTTCTCCAAAAATTCAGGAGGGGTAGGAAAGTTAACACTCCCACCTACTGTTTTCACTGGGCTCCAAATTGTTCCAGCATTAATTTCTGCTAAAAATATTGCTCTTTCTTGCTCTGTGCCTCAACTTCTTCCTGTAGAATCTCTAGTAGGTTTGGAAATCTCAAAATTACCCCTGGGCTTTTTTTTTTTTCTAAAACTTTTCCTTCTTTCTGACATTGGTTTCTTGCTAACCAATGTCTCTAGTAAGCCATCTTGTCTTCCTTCCTGCACTGTCAAGAATCTATGGTATTGCTTTAAATGCAAAATTTGAGGCCTTAGACGTCTTATATTTGAATCTCTCAAGTGCGCCTCGGGGGTCTTCTTTTTTAATAAGAACCCAAGGTGGTCCTTCCGCACATTGAAATTTGAGCATGGTTGTAATAAGACATCTTCCTTAGATTGAGGTTAATAGTCACCATGAGCATATCCTCAAAACTCATTTATTTAGAGCTCAAAGGAACCTTGGAGATCACTTCATTCAGCATCCACATGACTAAATGAAGATGTGTTTGAAATTCCAAAAATATTAGATTATCTTAATGAGAAGTCAGTCTTAAAGACTATTTCTGACTGAAGTAAAAATAATAACTATCATTTAAAAGGCACCAGAATTACACTTGGCAAACAAAATCGCATCTTTTACTAGTAAAAATGATCTTAGATATTACAGGTGTTTTAGGAAAGATATTTTATAAACATGTGGACCAGTTCTATACTGTGGTCACTGACTCCAGGTGGTCTTTAGTACAATAACCATAATCACATAACTGGAGCAGCTACAGTGATAATATGGTCATGCAAAAATATTTTAATCTGGATTATACAAAATACTTTGTCAATGATTCTTAAAAATTTACAGATTTTGAACTTCTTTACCTCCATGTGTGCATATAGAAATGCATATAGCTGCAATTAAACAGGAATATTAAGTTAGTGCATAATGGGTATAAGACTAGGCCTTTTAACAGGAATGATCATTATCTTCTATCAGTGCTCCTATAAGTTTCAAAACTGGATTCTTCATCTTAGACGTATTCTCAGACTATAATATTTACAGGAATTTGGAAATCCAAATGGTAACAAATGATCCAACCCATCTGTTGGTGAAATTATTCTTTGGAATTATCGCTATGACTCAGGAACTTCCAACGTGTTCCTTTTGTAGTAAATATGATCTTTCTGGGACAAAGGAACTTTTTTTTTTTTTTTTTAGTGTGAGCTCTTATTTGGAACTTGCCATAAATTTTGCTATTGAAAGTTTTGCTCATTCTTTCTTTCTTTTAGGACCATGTTGGCACTCTATACTAGGACCAGTTAAGAAGATTTTTACATTTTAAAAACAGTTAAAAAACCGTTTAAAAAAGAATTTTCTGTGCCATGTAAAAATTAAATGAAATTCAATATTCAGTACTCATAAATAAAGCTTTATTGGAACACAGCCATCACAATTTGTTTTCCTATTATCTATGGCTGCTTTCGTGCTACAACTACAGAGTTGAGCAATTGCTTGCGACAAAGACCATATGTCCCACAAAGTCTGACATATTGACTATCTGGTCCTTGACAGAAAAATGTTTGCACATCCCCCTTCTAGGGTAGTAGATTTCAAAGTATATTTTCTTGACTAGCAATATCAGTCAGCATCACTAAGAATTTTGTAGTTATAAATTTGAGTTCCTCCCACATATTCGGAAAGAGAAGTAGTGGGGAACAGTTGTGGAAGGTAGACTCAGCAAGCTTTCCGGTTGATTCTGATGGCTACTACAACCTGAGAACTGCTATCACCTAGAGAGCTTGTTTTAAGAATGCAAGAAGCAAAAATGATTTGAAAATGTTAGTTAATATTCATGTGTTCACATAATGATCTACTTAGCTTTTATACTGCCTTTGCCAGGAAGACCCATAAAGATATACAGAAAAGAAATAATGAGCACTGGTGACCACTCTGTTATTGGAGAGAAAGCTTTTGCTAAAGAAAAAAACTGCACGCTGTGCTTAGGGGTTACTTTAATTTTAGTAGGCTTTATAAAATTACTTCAGAGTAGCTTTGACAAATCAGAAATGTAATATGGCAACTCTTGTGGAAGCTGAATCTCTCTCGGTGGCACTTAAAAGGGCTTGCTACTTAGTTTATAAAGAAGAAAACATAATATGTTTCAATTATTGAAATATGAAGTTAAAGAACCCAACCTATAATGATATGTGGAAATAAAATTGACTTCAACAGAAGGGAGGGGGGAAATCACAGCTTCTTTTTTGTGGAAGAACCTGATCCTGACGTCCTGTCATCTGACGCACACGTGTCCTGAACACTGAGTACTCGCCCCCACATGGCTGGCATTTTTGCATCTACTCTTGAAGACAAGACTGTTTGGTTCCAATCAGAACGAAAACTGTGAGGACAGATGAGGATGAAAGGAGGAATAAAGACTAATCATTTAAAAATGAAAGATAATAAAATCATCCAGTCTAAAGGAAGATATTGCTTTAAAAAGCACACTCAAGAAAACCCTTTAATGGTTCTTAACATTCCACTCTCAGGCAATGAATGGCTCAATGTACCATTCTATCCTCATTCAGTGATATTTATTTCAGAATATTAATGAATATTTAATTTTAGTTCTATTTACCAGTACAATAAAACCTGAGGTGATAAAAATAAGAAAATGATATGGTTACTAAAGCTAGAACAAAATGTTGCAGTTAAAAATGGAGATTGTAATTGAGGGGTATGGTCTTAGTAGGCTAGCTAATGCTGTCTATGGAGACAGTGAGCAAAACACACAACAGATTTAGTTTTCTGAAGAGCATTGTAAACTTATATAAGAGGTTTCATTTTCAGTTATGAGACACATAAAGATGGTCTCCCTTGGAGTGGTTAAGAGCTCAGCTGCTGCAGTGTGACTGATCAGGTTAGAGTCCTAGCATCACCCGTTCCTACCTGGGTAACCCTGCGCAAAGTGCGAAATCATCCCCCACCCGTTTCCTGTCTGTCAAATATTACTAAGGGGCTGACTTTAAACAATCCACAGCGCTGAGCCCTGTGCTTGGCATATAGCACTTACTACGTGTGAGGTATTTTCATTGCCAATATTAGCTGTTTGCCATGTATTTGTAAGGTAGTTGTGCTGACAAGGCGTCAAAGATGCACAGGGACAGTTGATAGTCTTTCCCAATAAACTCAGAGCGCTTGCTTAAATCAGATCTGATTATTCACGAGAATTGTTTCTGGATCAGCTCTGAACAATTTATTGGTGGCTTTCTGTAGACGCTGTTTTGGCAGCGTGGCACAGAGGCCCCTGAGGAAGTTCACAAGTACACCTGGCAATCTGCTTCAGCCCATGTTCTTCCAGCATTGAAGTTGTCCGGATCAAAAAAAAAAAAAAAATCAGGTTTTATCCTAATCCACGTGGATGAGAACAGCTTTCACTTTTCTATGAGAAGTAAAGTTCTCCCTTCAGATTTGTGGCCAAAATTTACAAATGAAAACATAGTCAATCAAAGCACTCTTGTCCCTATGGCTTGACCTGTACTTAAAGGTCTGTTTCTACCTGAGGGTGAGAGACTTCTGGATGGTGGAAGCCAATTGGGGGGGTTCCTTCCCTAAGATGCATCACTGAGGCAGCGCTAAAGCCTGGCCTCCGTCTGCACGTGGGAGGGGGTGTTTCTGTGTCTGAGGGCACATGGCTTGGCAAAACTTGATGCACAGGCAAACCCACTACATGCAGACCCACTTCACAGACACAAATGTAGCAACTTGTTTTGGACAGATGCTAATGCCTGTCACTAGGGCAGTTGCCACTTAAGCACACAAATTTTGACACTATTGGAGTGACAGATCCAGAAAGGCTCTTTGCTTTTTTGAAACATAAAGAGTTGCTCCCTTTTGTGCCTACCCATGAGAAGTGATTCTGACCGTGGATGTGTCCATGGATGTGTAATGGGCATCTGACTATCAGGGGGCACAGTGACAATCCCAGGGCGTGTGCGTGAGCTCCACTACCAGGGGGCACAGTGAGGATCACAGGGCGTATGTGTGAGCTCCACTATCAGAGGGCACAGTGAGGATCCCAGGGCGTATGCACGAGCTCCACTACCAGGGGGCACAGTGAGGATCACAGGATGTATGCGTGAGCTCTGCTAACAGAGGGCACAGTGAGGATCCCAGGGCGTATGCGTGAGCTCCGCTAACAGAGGACATAGTGAGGATCCCAGAACATATGTGTGAGCTCCACTATCTTATGCGTGAGCTCTACTACCAGGGGGCACAGTGAGGATCACAGGATGTATGCGTGAGCTCCGCTAACAGAGGGCACAGTGAGGATCACAGGATGTATGCGCGAGCTCCACTATCAGAAGGCACAGTGAGGATCCCAGGGCATATGCGCGAGCTCCACTACCAGGGGGCACAGTGAGGATCCCAGGGCATATGCGCGAGCTCCACTACCAGGGGGCACAGTGAGGATCCCAGGGCGTATGCGTGAGCTCCGCTAACAGAGGGCATAGTGAGGATCCCAGAACATATGTGTGAGCTCCACTATCTTATGCATGAGCTCCACTATCAGGGGGCACAGTGAGGATCCCGGGGCATATGCGTGAGTGCCACTGTATGACCATTCTGCTCTGCCCTGATGTCTTAATGAAGTCCAATTGAATTCTCCTGGAAAACCTGTTAATGTCCGTCTGTCATAGGGAGAGCTTAATGGAAAAAAAACAAAAAGTAGCGTATACTTGCTGAACACACTTTGCAAACAAGAACATGGGAGACCACATTTCTCAGCACCCATTACCATAAAATGTTTCTCCCAAACCAAAGATAATTGCCTTTTTATTTTTATTTTTGGTACAGAAATGGCTATGGTTTCCATTCCCACCATCCACTTAAACATTTTTCACTCTTTTCTGCACTTTTACCTTGGATCTCAATGAATTCTAGTTCTTCAGTGTTGTTCTGAGGGATCTGGGGCCATGGGTATCTCCACATGGTGTTAGGACATATCTCACATCCTCTAACCTCCCAGGATGCCTGGATCCGAATGATACGGCCTGGGTCTCTAAATTATATAGTAAGACAGAGATGCTACAACCCGTGTTCCCGAGTGAGACTAGAGCCCTGATGTGCTACCCGTCTGGCAGGCAGGCATCTGAGTATAAATTGTCTCACACATGAGTTAGACTTGAACTTGATTCTTAAGAATTTAGGATGAAAGAGTTAAAATAGTTTGTTCTGTTTAACTGAGATAGGCTTCAATAACTTAAAGGTCAGGTATTAACTAGCAAATCTCTGAGAAATATTCTCTATTTTTATTTCCTTTGGAAGATTAATTTTAGAGGCTATTAGAGAATATATTGTAATGTCAAATGCTTTGGTTGTTGATGAGACAGGGTTTGTTTTTCAGTTCATCAACAAGATGGCACTTTGATAAATCCCAGATTGCTCGGCGCCTAAAGAGGCACATTGTGACAGTTTTCATCACGATGTGATATAAAGAGGCAAATGAAGCAGTACTCCGGATCACGCCAGGGCCAGCTGCATGATGGCGCCCACTGTGTTGCTTAGAACCAGGAGGGGCTGTCACTTCTAACGGTGTGCTTGCTGTTGTCTGCTGTACCTGTGAGAGTAACTTTTTGGTTAATCACTTAAGGACTGAATTTGATTCGGATCTACTTAAAAATAGTTGGATAAATAAAAAGTAACACAGACAGGGACGTCTTTAAAAGGAAACGAACTGCGAATTTTTATTTTTGCCTTGATAACTTAGGCTGAAACTTCTGTGTAACAGCACCAGCACTGAATATGAATGAAGGGCTGGTCACCAATTTACCCTTACACACGTGCATGCACCAGCTAATACTAACTAGCTCCATGTCTAATCCTTTAACCAAGCCTTTCCGGCAAATCAGAGCCATGGCATCTTTCAAGGGCATCTTATTTGAATGCACATGTAAAGATATCACATTGGCCTTGAAATTTCTCTCCTGGATGCTCTGCTGATGTTTCTATAATGTGCATGACACAATATTGTGTCCTATACATCTAGGCAAAATTTTTTCCTTTTCCACCACTGAAAATAAATTCTTACATATATTTTAAAAAGTTTTTAAAATACCTATATATATTTAAATATATCTATGTGTTAAATATATAAATATATAAATAGACCAAGTCTAATTCTGTCACCTGAGTACTGTGGCATCATAGTTTACAGCAACCTCAAACACCTGGGGTCTAGTGATCTTCTTGCCTTAGCCTCCCGAGTGGCTGGGACTACAGGAGCCTGCTACAATGCCATGCTAGTTTTTCTATTTTTAAAAGAGATGGGTTCTCACTCTTGCTCAGACTCAAACTCCTGAGCTCAAGCAGTCCACTTGCCTTGGCCTCCCAGAGGGCTGGGATCCCGGTTTGAGCTACCTTGCCTGGCTAAAATAAATATTGAGCACTCCCACTCCTCGATTTGCTTTTAAGTCTCAAGGAGGTAGTTATGATGTTTATATATTGGTCCAGGCAGACTCTGGGATACTCATGAGAGAGACTGTGTATGATTAATGGTAAAGGCAAATATGCAGACATTGCATTCAGAAAAATAAATGGACTTATCAACCAATTTTATCATTGGTGATGGAGGTAAGACTATGACTATGCCATTTAAATGGCTTGACTATAATTTCCACTTTTCAATATTGCTGTGGCACTATGAAGACCAGTCCAAAAGGCTGATCTCATGTGTCACACTCTGGTTTCTTTGGGAACTTTGGCAAATGGGCCAACCCTTATTTTCAAGGATGACCTCATCTTTTCTGGCTATTGAGTAGACTTTGCACTTCAGTTAATGAGGGCATAAGAAATGAACCAGATAAATTGCTTGATGAGAATCTTCATGAACCAGAACTGATGAGAGGGGCAGACATTCACATGTGAATTAAGAACCAAATATATCTTTTGAGGACCCGGGGCTCATGCACATTTATTTCCTCCCTACTGTGTGCTGTTCACGGGTAGCAAAACCTGGTGAAGGTTCTCCTTCTGGCCTTCAGATGGCTGCCTTTTTGTTATGCCCCATGTTACAGGGAGAAAGAGCTAGCCCTCTAGTGTCTCTCCTCATAAGGACACTAATCCTATTCTATCAGATCCCCACCCTCATGACAACATTTGATCCAAATTACTTATATAAAGACCCTTCCCCAAATCACTGTGTGAATGTCAGGGGGGATAGAATCATTTACTCGATAATAGTTATACAGCATTATCATAGATACCCTTACTGACATGCCTATATTACTAAAGCCTATCTCAACTCTCAACTCTTGGCATCTGTTTTCACCTAAAACAGCAAATAAATAAACAAAAAGTAAATAAATAAAAGGGAAATATACTCTGATGTGGGCGATGAAAATGACAAAAACCACTTTTTGTTTATGTGGCATTTTGGTTTTTAGATCATTTTCTATATTTTATACCAACATAAACATTTTTTAAATGTTTCTTAAATGTTTTTTAAATGTTTTTTTAAATGTTTTTAAATGTTTATGTTATAAACATTTTTTAAATGTTATGTTATAAACATTTTTTAAATGTTTATGTAAAAAGTATCATCCTTTATTAGGTAAAATCACGAAATTTGCTATATATGGATGCATTTGTTTTTTACTGTTGGAAAATAAACTCTCATTTTCTGTCTTGTGTGTTTGTATCTGATGGCAATATGAGATTTCATAGTTTATTTTATTTTTAAGTCTGCCCTATTGGATACCATCCAATGAAGACAGAAATGCAATAGGATGATATTCAAAATCAAATAACAGGATCAAGAAACACAGAAGCAATATCAGTTTATTCCACAGTCTGAAATGATTATTGCTTTAGTAAGTATGCCTCCTGCAAGGTGCACTGAAGGATGTTTTTCCTCTTTTGATTATGGAAGTGAATAATACATTGGCCTTTTCATTTTTTGCAATGCAGAAATATAGTAACTAGATGCCATTTTTTAAATTAAAATTATGTGTTCTCGTCACAGATTACCTGTCTAGGAATTAGATCTCAGTATTATGAGTGAGCACATCCTGAAGACATGCCATCTAACTAGGAACGGCAACCCTAAAATACAAGAGTTTGGGGTGTGCTTACGCTTGTTGAGGAAGGGATAGGGGAAGCAAAAGAAGGAGGTCTGAAAATTGATGTTTTCAGAAGTAAGTCCCTGGCCTGCTGATGTAGCATAACACTGGGGACAGGAACGATAAGGCTGATTGAGTTGTGTGAGAAATCAACCTGGAGACATCACCCGTATTGCTTATTAGTACAGAACCTTCTAGCATGGAAGTACATTTATAGCCCCAGACATTCCAAGCTAAGACAGTACTCTTTGGGCTGTATTTGTCCTGAGAAGAAACCATTTTTTGTTTCTCGAAAAGGTACTGCCTGGCTCCGATTCTTGGACAGTCAAGGCCTGGCATCCAGAACCCCTATGACGGAGAGGTGATACTACAGTACTGAAGATATCGCTTGGGCAGAGTTTAAAAGCCACTAATTTATCTTAAGTATAATTTGAACTGATTGTCTCTAAAACCTCTAACTTTTACATATTTCCCTTTATTTAGCACAGTAATACAGAAGCTTAGTTCCCTGAACTTGCCTTGGGTCTTCTCAGGTCTTCTCTCCTGCTTCAGCGTCCTTAAATAGAGGCTTCAGAATTAGTTCCCACCTTAGATCCTATCATGCTCCTTCTTCCTTACAGAAACACTCCAACAGCTTTTCTAAGTATTGATAAGGGATATACGTTCAGCCTTATCAGAGCAGGATTTCTGTTTCAGAGCAGGACAAAATTTATTCACAGTTCCTGTTTATTTACTTGTAAAATAGATATCCTTTTCACCTGAGGCACCATGAGACTGAGATACTTCATTTTCAAAGGGCTCTGAAAAGAACAATTTTCTGTGTATTATAGGTATATACATTGATGTAGTTTTTGCAAAACTACTATGGTAGTTTCTTTCAAGTTTTTAGACATATTTTCAAACAAAATACCTTCAGTCAATTTTCTAATGCGGCAAAAGTGATTTTCTTATTTTTCAACCTCAAATTCCCATTCTCTACCTCTGAGATATTCATATTTATCTTAACATTTTCATGAGACACTGTAAAATGCCTAAAGTGAAAAGATGTATATCCTCCATATAAACCATTTCCATATAAGTATTTATTAACTGAAAAGGACCTAGGACTTAGAAATAAATTAAGTTTTAAAAGGATTTCCCACCAACATGTAATTCATTAAAGTAAGTTGTCTCTAGGAATGACTGAGAGATTACCCATTAAATATAAGGAAGAGAAAATTTGGGGCCAGCATTTTGAAGATTCATGAGTCTCGACATGTTTCCCCTCCTATCAATCCAAAAGTAAATAGATTAGCTCTTCTTTTTCTTGGACCTAGCTTCCTTCCATCTTATAATTCTACCTTATCAAGAATTTTAGAGTCTTCTCCATGTTGCTGATGCATCAGAAAAGAAACCACGGGAAAAGCATATCTCATCGTTAATCACTTTGGCTAAGAAGTGTTACTCGTTATTTCTATTCCTATTAGACTACCACAAATAAGTAATAAGGTCTCTCTAGATGCAAAGGATTTGGGATATATATATATATAGCCCCTGCCTAGGCAGCTAATTCTGGGAACAACTGCACACTCTTATTCTCTGCTGCCAAGTGGTTAACCAAAGCCTCCGTACATATTTCCAGTTTTTTGGAAAGGTTAGCCATCCATTAACCTCTCTGTGAGACCATAAAGAATATGTTGTCAGAACTTAGGGAGGCATTAAAGTAGTCCTTACAGGGAAATTTATTGCGCTGGAAAGGCTATATGGATATATATGTAAATAAATAAAGATCTTGAATGAACAATTTAATGTTATTCCCCGAGAAACTAAGCCCAAAATTAGGAGATGGCAAGGAAATAATAGTTAGATCGGAAACAAATAAATAAATAAATAAATAAAGCCTAGGAAAACCTCACAAGAAAATCAGTGAAACTAAGAGTTTATTTTTGAAGTGATAAACGATATCAATATGAGTCTATTCAGAGACTAAGTAGGAAAAATGAGGAAGAGCTCATGTACAATTTGAAATGAAAGAGGAGACGTTAGAACTGTGACCACAGAAATAAAAAGGATTCTAAGAGACTACTGCGAAAGATTGTATGTCAACAAATTAGATAATCAAGAAATGCATACCATTTTAAAACACATACAACTACCAAGACTGAACCATGAAGAAAGAGAAAATCTGAACAGACCAGTCATGAATAAGGAGACTGAATCAGTAATAAAAGTGCCATTAAAGAAAAGCTCAGAACCCAATGGGTTCACTGCTGATTTCCTCCAAACACTTAAGAAAGAACTAATATCCATCCTGCTCAAACTCCTAAAAAAAAGGAAGTGGAAGGAGAACTTCCAATATCACTTTTAGACCAACATTACCCTGATACCAAGCTAGACAAGAACATCATAAAATTTTTTTCGATTATGTAAAAATTTTAACGTAATGTAAAAATTATAAGTAACTATCTCTGAGGAACACAGATGTGAAAGTTCTCAACAACATGTTTGCAAAGTTCACATTGGAAGACTTGTTCACTGCCATTACGTGGCATTTGTCCTTTGGATGCATTTGTATATTTTAAAATATACAAATCAACAAATGTGATACACTATGTAACAAAATAAAGAACAACAGTAACAAAAAAATTAACAAAATTCAACACCCTTTCATAACGAAAACTCTTAACTCTTGACAGTAGGTATAGAAGGAATGTCTATCAACAGAGTAAAGCCCAGGTCTGAAAACCCCATAGATAACATCATACTCAATTATGCAATGTTTAAAGCTTTTTCTTTAAGATCAGGGGCAAGAAAAAGGTGCTCACTTTTAAAACTTCTTTTTGACATAGAAGTATTAGAAGTCTTTGCCAGAGCAATCATGCAAGAAAAAGAAATAAAAATTATCCTTATAGAAAAGGAGGGAGCAAAATAGGAAATACAGAATAGAAGGAATCCTTCTCAAACTCTAAGTGGAAGCAATACCTCCAATATCACTTTGTAAACAGCATTACCCTGATATCAAAGCCAGGCAAATAGATACTATTTGCTGATGACATAATCTCATATATGGAAATTCTAAACATTGCACCAAAAAACTATTAGAACTCATAAACAAATTTGCTAAAATTGCAGGATTCAAAAACAACATACATAAATCAGCAAAGTTTCCATACACTTACAATGAACTATCTGAAAATAAAAATAAGAAAGTAATCCCATTTACAATAACAATTACAAGTATGTAGGGATAAATTTAACCAAAGTGGTGAAAAATCTGTTTATTGAAAACTGTAAAACTTACTAAAAATATTGAAGAAAACACAAATAGATGTCATATTACTGGTGTTTGTGGACTATAAGAAATCATATTGTTACCATGTCTGTCCTACCCAAAGAAATCTACAGATTTAATGTATTGCCTTTCTTTTAAAATTCCAGTGTCATTTTTTACAAAAATAGAAAAGATATTCATTATATTTGTGTGGAACCATAAAAAAATCTTGAGCAAAAAGGCATAGTAGGAAGCATCATACCATTACTTTCAAAATATAAAGCAATTGCAGTCAAAACAGGATGGTACTGTTATAGAATCAGACACACTGACCAATGAAACAGGATTGAGAACTGAGAAAAAAAAATATACATCACGGTCAATTGATTTTCAACAAAGTTGTGAAGAACACACAATGAGGAGAAGATAATCTTTTCACTCAGTGGTGTTGGGAAAACTGGTTATCCATATGCAGAAGAATAAAATTGTATTCACCATCACAAACATCAACTAAACTTGATTAAACACTTAAATATAAGATCCCAAACTACAAAACTACTACAGGGAAACATAGGAAGAAAAGCTCCACAGTACTGTTCTCAGCAATAATGTTGTGGATATGGCCCCCACAGCACTGGCAACAAAAGCAAAAATAAAGAAAAAAGATTATATGCACTAAAAAGCTTCTGTAAAGTAAAGTGAAGAGATGACTCACAGAATGAGAGAAAATATTTGCAAACTATACATCTGGTAAGGGGTTAATATTCAAAATATAAAAAAGAGCTCAACTCAATAGCAAGGAAATAATCTGTTTAAAAATGGATGAAGGACTTGAGTAGACATTTTTCAAAAGAATGTACAAATGGTCAACACGTAAATTAAAAAAATCACTAATCTTTAGGGCAATACAAATTAAAACCCGAATAAAGTATTACCTTACACTTGTTAGAATGGCTTTCATAAAAAAGATGAAAGATAAGTGATGTTCAGGGTGTAGAGAAAAGAACTCTTTTCTAATATTGATGGAAATGTAAATCAGCATAGCTCTTATAGAAATGGCATGGAGAGCCCTCAAAACACACACACACACACACACACACACACACACACACAACAAAACAAAACAAAAATAAACCACCATCTGATTTGGTAATCCCAATTCCAGGTATATATGCAAAGGAATAGAGACTGATTGTCTAAGGGATATCTCTTCATGCTCACATTCACTGCAGCACTGTTTACAATGGCCCCAATAGAGAATCAACCTAAGTGTCCATCAACAGATAAATGGATAAAGAAAACATGTCGTATACACACAATGAAATCTTATTCACCTTAAAAAGAATGAAGTTCTGTCATTTGTAACAATGTGGATAAAATTGGAAGATATTATGCTGAGTAAAATAAGCCAAGCACAGAAAGACAAATACTATACAATCTCACTTATATCACTTACATGTGTAAAAAGTTGAACTGACAGAGGTGGAGGGTAGCATGATGATTATCAGAGGTTGGGGGAAGGGTTAGGGAAGCAATGGGGAGGGATATAAAGTTTCTGTTAGGAGGAATACATTTTGAATCCCTATGCCACCCTATGGCACTTAGGGTGGCTATGGTTTATTATAATGTATTATATATTTCAAAATAGCTAAGAGAGTAAATTTCAAATGTCTCACCATAAAAAATAATAAACAGAGAAGCAAGTCATGTTAATTAGCTTGATTTAGTCATTTCACATTATAGCCATACACCAAAACATCACATTGTACCCTATAAACTATACTATATGTCAATTAAAACAATACTAACAAAAATGGTTAGAAGATAGGAGTGGGAAGCTAATTCTTCCTTTTTATATGTAGAGCACTTTTCCTTCCATGTATATTTAATTTGCTAAAGTGATCACGGGACAGAGAGAAGAGAATGTGTGATTCTCATTTGGGCTCCAAGCCAGGCAGCTTAGCAGTAGATATTTAATTTTTAAATTTCATTTTAATTAAGATGAGAGGCTAGAGATGTAACAAAATTCAAGAAATGGAAATTAAAAAATAAAATCGAATCCTGGGGGAGCACACATTTATAGATTCCTGCAGCCTCCGGCATGAGAATACTAGCATTCTACCCATTATTCTCCTCACGTCTCTTGGTGATAAAGACACAGCTGTACATTGACATCTGTGGCGAAATTATAGATACATTTAAAATATGTTTTAGATAAATACATATACACTTGTGTATCACACTATACTTTTATCTCTAAATGGTAAACTATTTACTACATTATAGAAAAGTAATGGTCCCTTTGCTCCTAAGCTGCACATAGAGATACAGAATTGGCTAAATGGTTCAGTTTTCTCACACCTTCATGAAATGGGACTTGGCTCTTTCATTTATGCCACAGCCTAAAAAGACATTTCATGTTGAGATTCTTTGTCTTGAATCCCAAAAGAGCAGCAGGAGAATATGATGAGGGATTCAACAATGTCAGAAAGGAAATACGAAGGTCCAGGATTTGGAGTTTCTTCAACTGTTTCCTTGTCACTATCTCAGTATGCCATGCCCCCATTGGGCTGTGAGTATTCGTGCTTATAAAATTCCCTATGGTAAGATTTTTCTCTTCCCCATGCACACACCAAAACTTTGCTAAACACTGGCACAGGACATCACAAGAAATGGCAGATTGGTGGCAATATGCATTAATAACTGCTCCTCTGACCCAGGCTCTCAGTAGTGTCTGGGAATCCTATTAGTTTTCTATTACACAGGGTAATTCCCATTCCTCAGAGATACTATTTCAAACTTTCTCAACTCTTTTCAAATCTTCAGCTCATCCATCTTTCCCTTCAGAGCAGGAGATTACTTAAAGCCATTGAGGGGAAACCTCTGGACATCTCATTGACCTTGCTACAGCCAGCATACCTATTTTCTTTGTCCTGCAGGGATGAGGAAGAGGTGCCTTTCCATATACATAAGACAAGCTTCATTCTGTATGTATCGTGTACCTAATGTGAGGAAGGCACCGTGCTGGACATTGGGAATAAAGAGAGAAATGTCAAGCTTCATTCTGAGATCTTTCCCTTCTGGATTCCTTAGAAACACAGTAAATTTTCCACTCTTCACCTTCTTGTGTCTTGATTGTCTCCTTCACCTCTGGATAAGTCTCATTAAAATCTTATCATGCATGGTTTTTTAGCATTGGAAAAATAGAATATAAAAAGTAGAGAAGTGTTCTTCAACCTAAACTCCCTCCACAATAATTTTCTTTCTCTTCTCTCTCCTTCACAGACAAAATTTTTGAAGGTGTTATCTATATTTGTCTCAATTTCCTGAACTTGTTCAAAGTTATTTTTTCCAATATGCATGTCCCTGACCTTGCTCTCACACAGTTCATCTATGCTTAGATGTTCATCATACAGATACTTTGCAGCGACATTGCTTGCCTTCCTGGATGCGTCTGATACTGTGGGGATCTTTCCTTCATGAACCTCTTCTTTCCTTGCCTCCTGGGGTATAACTTCCCTCTGGGTTGCTTCCTTCTAGTTTTGCTTCTCCTTTGTCCTTTGAATGGCTCTTTTGCTCTACTCTCAGATCAAATATTGATGACTTTTATGGCTCAATTTTAGTTTTTTTCTCAGTCTCACACTAATAAATAAATAAATCTAAGAACTATTGGTAAGTTCATCCACTCCTAAAGCTTTAAAGAGTGTAAACTGATGACTCCCAAATCTATTTCCCTAGCACAGACCTCTTTCCTGTGCTCCAGGACTAAATGTCTAGCTACTTACTAGATGTTGCACGTGGAAGTCTCATAGACATCTGAAGGTTAACATGTCCAAAGATGCACTCTTGGTCTTATCTTTCTTCCACAATTCCAAACTTCATTCTACTTGTGTTCACCGTCTCAAAAACCTACCGTCTACCCAGAATGCCTCTCACATCTGGTCAATCACTAAATTATTTAAATCCTATTGTCAAATTGCTTTCTGGATACTTCTCTTTCTTCCTACAGTTATTTCTTGGTGCAAACCCCCCTCCCAAAACAAACAAACAAACAAAAAAACAAACAAAACAAAACAAAAAACAACAAAAAGACCCCTCTCCTTTCTGAATGGTTTCCATCTCTTCCAAATTGGACCTTCTTTCCTCAAAGTATCTCTTCTCCAATCTGTTTTCCACAGTGAACCTATGACAATATGATTATGACTTAAAATTCTTCTCAGTCTTCCTATTGCCCTAAGATAAAGTTCAAACTTCTAAACATATCATAACTGACTACATCCTTCATGATCTGGCCTCAGTGGGCTCATCACTCATCATCATTCTTAAATTCTGTTTAGACATGGGGAACTTCCTCCAGTTCTTCAAAACAGAACTTGCTCTTTCCCAAACCCAAGTTTTTACAGATTATTTTCCTTTCTCTGGACTTTTCTTCAGTAGTCCTTTTTTCTATTTGATTCTACACATCTTTCAAGTTTTCAGTTTTGTATCGCTTCCTCAGGAAGCCTTTCTCAGAGTCTTTATTTACTAAATCCTACTGAAATATGACTTGAACATTTATCTAGTACCCCATCATAAATCTGTCACATTTTATTATTTTTCCTTTTATACTAGTTTCCTACTTCTGTTATAACAATAATTTTTTTTGCTTAAAATAGAAAATATTTATTATAACTCTGGAGGTCAGAAGTCTAAAATGAGCTAGTGGTGCTCTACAAAAATTTATTTTCTTACATTTTGCAACTTGTGGAGGTTGCCTGCATTCCTTGGTTTGTGGCCCCTTCCTCTATTTTTGAAACCATCAGCATAGCTTCTTTAAATTTCTCTATCTTACCTCTGCTTCTCTTTCCCATTTCCTTCCCAGAGTGACTCTTCAGTCACTCTTTCCCTTGTAAGGATCCTTGTGATTACATTGGGGCCACCTGAATAAAGCAGAATAATTTCTACATCTCCTGAACTTACTCAGATCTGTGAAGTTCTTTTGGCTAACAAACGTATAGATTCTGGGAAATCTTATAGGAGAGCATCATAACGGCTTTCATGCTCATTTAAATGTTTGTTTTTCCTGTTAGATTGGATAAGATGTCTTTTATTTCTCTCTTTATTCCCAATAGGTGAAGACATGGGTGGAGTTGTGCAGCCACATGGTTGACTTACAGAAATTCAGAATGTCAAAAATGACTGCTCTTTGGGATAGACGGGTACAAACTAAATTATAGGTTAAAAAGGAGATGCATCTTTAAATGTCTGTGTGTCATATTAACAAAGCCTGAATTTTGTTTACAAATGATGTGGAATCATTAGTGGATTTAGAAGACATAATATATGACTCAATATGTTTTCAAATAACTTATTAAGATAGCAATGTGAGCATTGCATGAGGGGCCATATATTAACAGAAAGTTGAAAGTCAGTGCCGGTAGCCAATGTGTAATGTGAAAGGATGTCTTCTTGATCCTCGAAGCCTAGATTTGATCTCAATTCATAGATAAAGATGTACATACAGCAAACATATGGAACATTGAACAGGTATAAATTATACAATGTAATCATAAACAACTACATATTACTAAGTAACCTCCCCCCAACTCTATCACCTTTTTAATTGTTTATATAATAGCTAACTGGCTCTTATTCTGTTCCTCAATATGAATTTAGGCAGGCACAATTCTCAGTCCATTTTTAATTATTAAAACAACCTATGGGGACTTGAAATCACAAAGCACAGTTTCAATTCACTAATTAATATATCTCCTCTCATAAACAGTCAAGACTCTGGGATTGATTTTAAGTTGAATCACTTCTCTCTCACCATTTCATTTACTGTAGTTTCTGATCCTTTCAGGAATAGAGGAGAAAAAGAATGATGATAGTTGGCCGAATCTGTGGAGGTGACATAATTTCGGTATTCTCTGGACTCAGCAGATGTGGAAAGCTGAGTTTTCATGAACAAGTATTTGTTTATGGAATGATGAGAGACAGCCCTCCTATACCACATGCAGAGAGCTCTCTTCTGCAGCCCCCAGAGCAATTGGTCTCTACCTTCTGCTGAAGTCCCCTCCTCCCTCCAGTTGATCAGATTGGGAAGCTTAAGATCATCTGGTTCAGCTTCCCCTTCTGTGTGTCTCAACAGTGGTCCCAAGGAAATACTCATAATCCATGCTCCCTAAAAATTCCGAGCACACCATCACTAGCCTCAAACCAGCCCTCTTCCTCAGCTGCAACAGATCACATTAGCTAGCTTCTTGCTTGTAGATTTCCGGGCTTAGCTCAGATACTATTCTGTATGTTCTCTAAATTGAAGACACATATGTCATGGTACCATGAGTGGTCTTAAAATCCCTGTGCATTATATGTGTGTTTTAGGGGAAGGAGGACATTCACAAAACACCTCTCTCCAAAGAAATCCTCTTTGAAATTCCTACTTCATAAAGAAAAACCTATCTATAGTTGTATGATGTGTAAGAGGTAGGTAGCTGGATCATAGCCTTTTATTTGAAAAATTCCACCATATCCTAGAACTTCAAAATACATTCCCTAGCTGAGTTAACCATTAAGTACTAGGCATACTATGCTAAGTCTATTGAATAATTTCAACGCAATGAGAAAGGCATTAAGATATAATCTTCATTCTACAGATGAAGAAACAAAAGCCCAGAGAGGTTAAGAAATATGCTGAAGATATGTTGATAAATAGTGGATCTGATATTCAAAATCAAGGAGTCCAAACCAGATTCATGTCTCCTCACATCAAAGCCTTCATCACACTATCTTTGTGCAAATTCCCATCTTTCCTACCAGACTATAATTTATTTTTTGTTCTCTTCACAATTACCATAGTAATATTCATCTATCTCTTAGCACTGATGTAGTCCTTGGTTTTTGTAAAATACAATGCAAGATGGTGTATTGCTTCACATGCAATATGTTTGTGGGGTTATTTTTCTATTTAATGCCAATGACAAACAAAATAAACAAAGCCAAGGCAACTTTACAAGATAAAAGATCACAAAATATAAAATTTCTTTCCTATAATATCTAATTAAAGATTAAAGAGAACAGTCCACTGTCTTTGTGTTGGAAAGAGCAAATTAGATTTATCCTGAATTTTAACTCATTTTTTAGATGTTCATGGGGCTATGAAAAGCTGCTGCATGAACATGCTATTTTATCTGCTGGAGAGAAGTGGGAACTGACATTGCCCACTGTCCAACCTCCCTTAATAAGCTGCCTCTCCCATGACAAGAAATGTTATTCTTTTGTGGCATTTTTCTACAAAATAGACTTTACCTTGGGGTAACTGATTCTTTCTACCATTGTTTGAGTCTCTTGAAAGGGTTGGGCAAACTGTGGCCCATGGGCTAAAGTTGGCCACTGTTTGTTTTCTGAATACAGTATTCTTGGAAAACAGCTATGTCTATTTATTTATGTTTTGTGTGTGGCTCTTTTCATGCTAAAATGGTAGAGTTGCCTAGTAGCCAAAAAGTTTGTATAGGCCATGAGACTTGAAGTAGTTATGATATGGCCCTTTCCAGGAAAAGGTTACTTACACTATTTTAGGAAACTTAGATTAACTTTTACTTTCACAAAAGATCCTCTGTAAAATACCAGTGCACACTATGTTGCCCCAACTTCAATTTACTTTTTAACATGTATCTTATTATTTTTAATCTCTTCTGTTTTTGAACTTAGTTCCTTTTTTATTATCTTTTCCACATATTCTCTAGCAAGTTTAAATTTATTTTATTTACCATAGTGAAGATCTCTTCAAAACTTACTGGTAGAAATGAGACCCCCCCATCTCTACCAAAAATAGAAAAATTGGCCAGGTGTCATGGTCGACACCTGTAGTCCCAGCTACTCAGGAAGATGGGGCAGGAGGATATCTTGAGCCCATGAGTTTGAGGTTGCTCTGAGCTAGGTTGAGGCCATGGCAATCTAGCTAATGAGACATTGTCTTAAAAAAAATATTTTTTCATTCATTTATTATATTATAGGATTAAAACATATGAAGCCCATAAAACTTTTCTAAACGTTTTGCAACTTTAAAGGTGATTATTCAGGCAACAAATATAACAATATTTGATTATAAAATTGGATCAAAGGATGCCCAAATATTATCAAAATAGCAATTTTAGTCTACTAGGTTTAGATTTTTTTTAGAAGAATCTAACATTGAAGTAAATTGTTTTTCTGAAACCATTACCTAAAATGTTCCCTAAGGTTCTTGTTGAAAATCACTGCAATGGGTAAGATTCTTTGTCCTTACTATTTTTACTCACGTTAGATTTCATTGTGGTATCACTAAATAGGGAAAAAAAAAATAAGTAGGTGGTTTGATTTTAAGGGAAAAAAATCCTTAAATGAATCTTTGGTTTTCCTTCTCATGCTACCTCATTAATCCTAAACGATGTCAGTCAGTTGATTTTAATAGCTGTGAGTGTTACTACCTTGGTCAGTTCCAAATTATAGTATTGATTAATTGATTGTCTTCTTCCAGTTGTGAATTATATTAGTGCTGGCTCAGGCAGATTGGCTTGGGGCCAAAACCTAATTGTCAATGGAAGGCAACAAGCAGTTTCACTGTTTTACTGCTGTGGTTAAGTGGCTGCTCAGAAAACAAAAAGCCTTGTAAAGATGATTTGACAAAAAGAAATGTACTAAATATAATAAATATATACTTAGCCATTGATTCAACCAAGAGAACAAAGCATGAAGAGAGTAAGTCAAGAATTTATCATTTCTCAACCTCAGTCTTCCAAAAGCGTAATCAAACAATTGAATGGAAGATGAGAGGAGGGAAGCAAGATAGTCCTGAAAGCTAATGAGCCATCACCAGGATCTGTGGAATGAGTGTGGTGACCATGGTACTTTCAAGCTAATAAAAGGTCAAGTGGCCTATAGGCTCCCCTAAATCACAGGCTGTCGGGCAAACTCAAGAAACACTTGGCACGTTGTGGTACCATCAGGGCAGTGTTGCCATCTTCTTAAGATAATAGAAACATTACAAAGTTGAATGACTAAACAATAGGGGCTGGTTTTCTGTTAGCTCTATGCTATAAGGAGGAAGAGAAAAGGGATGAGTGTGTTGATCATTGATTATGTGGAATGGAAAAGGTATGTAGGGTATTACGAGGTTAATAACTTTCATAGATATATTATTTGGGGATTGATTGTTGCCCAATCAATTCCTGTTCTCTACAAAAGGCAAAGAGAAAATTGTATGAGATGGAGTAACTCTGATTATAAATTTTACCCCATTCAAGTGTATTCAAAATCATTATTGGTCCTTCTTTTCAATATGAACAAAATTACACTTGATTTCATAGAAAGAAGAACTGTCCTCTAAGTAAAGGAATGGGCTGTGAAAAAAGTGAAAGGGAAATGATTCAATAAGACTTAAATTCAAAAGCACTGAAATCAAGTGTTTAGATGAGTGTGATAAATAGAAAGTTAGGGGGAAACAATGGTGGCTATGTGGAAAGGAGTCACAGGTAAAATATGCTGATAAGAATTAGAGTTTCATAGGAGTTTTGTACCTAAGAAAGAGGAGAGAAACTGTAAATAAGACATATCTGTGAAGAAAAATTACTCTTCTATAAGTGGCACTAATATTAATGATTGATTTTAGGGGAAAAAGTCCTCATGAATATATATATTCATTTATTATATAAAAAGAGCAATGATCTAATATAATAGTCTCTTGGCATAGATATGATAAGAAAAGTTCACAGAACAAATATGCACAAAATACATGTGTATAAGTGTATATTAATCTCCATGGCTCATCTATAGTAAATCAGGTATAGTAAAAATAAGATTATGATTTGAAATCACTATTTAACAAATATTATTATAGGGTGGCACCTGTGCCTCAGTAGGTAGGATGCAGGCCCCATATACCAAGGGTGATGGGTTCTAAATGGCCTCGGCCAGCTAAAACAACAGTGGCTACTGCAACAAAAAATAGCGAGGCATTGTGGTGGGTGCCTATGGTCTCAGCTACTTGGGAGGCTGAGGCAAGAGAATCACTTAAGCCCAAGAGTTGGAGGCTGCTGTGAGCTGTGATGCCATGGCACTCTACCCAGGGTGATAGAGTGAGACTGTATCTCAAACAAAACAAAACAGAACAAATATTATTATCAGCTAAGTTATTTGGTTGGTGCTAAGACTATTATGAGGGAGAGGATAAATACAAGGAACATGCCTTCTGGGTAACCTGTTGAGTATTTAGTAACTCAGATAACTCACAGCATGAATGGCATAAATCCAGTATATCTAAATATGAAAAAAATTAACACATATCTTAGTGGAGAAGATTAAATTTTAACTTGGAAGATAAAACTGTGCTCTTAGCTTCTAGTGAGAAGGACCCACAAGTAATATGTCTTAGGATATTCCTCACCATTCAGCACTAGACTCTAACTCAAAATGGGCACTCCATAAGTATTGTTTGAAATAAGGAATGTGTAAAAATATATGTAGTCTTGGAACCAACTTCCTTCCAGTGGCAAAAAAGTTTGGCAGGATTATACTTTCTGTAAAGAGGCATAGTAGTAAAGTCGTCAATGAGATATTAGCAAATTAGAAATGCTCTGGATGCTGAACACATACATGGAGCTTGCTCTCACCTCCCAACTCCCAAATTTATTCTAACCTGAAAAATTTGATTAACACTTTAGACTCCGATGTCAATCCCACCTCTAGAGAAGTGCTCACCTTGCCTATTTTGATTAGATTATACACCATTCCATGAGGCCTTGTGATTATCACATCTGGAGAATATATATTGTTTATATATATAGAAATATATGTTCATATATTTACTTATATAAACAGTAATTATTTATTTAATTGGCTATTCATGTTAGATGGAATATGCTGTTTTACTCCCATTTACATTCCCTAAGCACTAGCGAGGGGTTTGACATAGAAATGGCACTTAGTTCTTCTAGTTTGAGTCATTTTTAATCCCTCCATTCTATCACCCCATCTAGCTACCTGCAAATCCAGGTAGCTCTGCCTTCAAAGCAATGCCTGTCCGGTAAATAGCAGCTTTCGCGCTCCCAAAGCCAGCAGCTGTAGCACTTGCCTGCATTTTTGCAGCAGTCTCCATGCTAGTACACCAGCCACTGTCCTCCTCCTGATTCTTCAGTTCTCATCCAGAAGCTTGAGGGATCCTCTTAAAATGTGTAACCAAATGCGTTCATCTTCTGCTCAAAAATTTCAGTGAGAGATTCTCTAACTTAGGATAAAGGCAAAAGTCTTGCTAGCAGGGATAAGGACCTTCCTTTATTTCTCAGATGGTTTCTCCTCCTTGTTATCCTTATACCTAATACTCTAGTCACACTGGCCTTCTCACTGTTCCTCACTTATGAGGTTTCCGGTTGACCAAACGGTCCTTACACAATGCATGACTATATTTTAAACTCACCCTTGCTCATCATTATCTAATAATACCTTTTACCATCTGCCCCCCCTCATTTTCATCTTTTATTCAAAGCTGTATTCTTAGTATCTGCAGTGTCTGTCCCACCATAAAGCCTCTCCCTACATGCTCTTATTTAACCTATGCACAGCGCCATCTTGAAAAATACTGCAAAAGGTTCAGACAATGAGAGATTCTGCATAAATATATTTTCTAGGTAATTAAACTTCTGTAATAATGAGGGAGGTTAGGCATCTTTTGAAACACATTATGACCAGTATAATACATGAAAAAAAAGGCTTGAACAGTGAATATCTTTATTCATATAACTAAAGAAATTAAACAATATTAATAGAAAAACAGTACTACAAGATGTTATCATATTTATATTCATATTGTCTCCATGTAACATGTTGTGAATTCCTTGAAGGCAGGTATCTTTTTGTTTCAACTTTATATGATCTCTATTATCTAGGGGAGTGACTGGTTAATAATTATTCAATGACTAGATGAACAAAATGAAAGATTTGAGCATATCCATGATTACTCATTTAAGATATACAAATTATCACAACTATTCTTTTATTTATCATGCTTACTTGTTTTTATTTTAATCAAGACAAGATCATTTATACAAACTTTTATTGGTTCAAATATAACCTTAGATGTTATAAGTTATTCTTAATGTGTGAATTTATCCTTCTTAAGGATTTTCAAGAGCATAATTCTGAGATTGGTAATAAAGCATTAAATATACATAAATTCTATGGAGGCTGTACTATGGTTTTAGATTTCTTAAATAAATTGTCACCATCTGTTTCTAACACAACACGTGATATTACCTAGGAGATACCATTATCCCATTCAATAACTATAGATAATTTCTGATATTTTCAAATGTTATTTTAAAAATACAATTGTACATAGAAAAATCAGAGCATATTCAGATGCCTTTCAGAAAATTATTATTTTCTTAAAGTTTAGAATCACTCAATCTCCTTAAGATTAAAAAAAGAGAGAGACTTGCTTTGTTCTGAATGTTTGTGTAACCTGTCCCACCCCCATACTTAACTTATATTTGAAATTGAATGCATGATGTGATGGGAGTAGGAGGTGGGACAACTGAAAAACGATTATATCATGAGAACAGAGAGCTCTTGAGTGGAATTAGTGTCCTTATAAAGGCGGCTCCAGAGAACTGCCTTGTCCCTCCACTATTTGAGAACACAGCACATAGGCTCTACCTGTGAATTAAGGTACAGGCCCTTATCAGATACCAAATCTGTTAGGATGTTAATCTTGGACTTTCTAGCCCCATAACTGAGAAATACATTTCGGTTCTTTATAAGTTACTCAGTATAAGGTATTTTATTATAACCACTCATGTGTAGTAAGACAAGGTTTTTACAAAATATTATCCGCATGTATATCCTGTCCATCACAAGAATAATTAACCCTTACAATCTTTGTAAATACGTATTATATATATGTATACACACACACACACACACACACACACTACACAAAGCATGTTTGTCAAATATACAAAAATAGTTTTAAGAATTCTTATAAACTTATGATTCAGGAAGATACTTACTACCTGTTTTTAGGAGGACTGTCTCATTTGTGTGCCCTTGTTTTATTATTTCTCTCCTTATAAATTGCCCATTATACAAGGGTCCACACAGTCCATCCTAGGCACCCCTGTCCTCATACCACTGAGTATTTATGAACTGGGTCAGATATTAGCACAAACTCATGTTATTTAGAAATGCAGACTCATATGCAATGGGTATATCTTAATGTTTCAAATCTACAGACCTCAAAAAAGTAATTTTGATATTTTTGAACTCAACTGGGTGGTCTTTTATAACTAAATCTCTAAGTCCCTTTCACATGATAGCAAACTTCCAGCAACCAAGTGCCAAAACTTAATGACTCAGCAATGTCAGATTGCTACCTTGATGTTTCATCTTCCATCTTTATACAGACTATGCATAGAAAAATGATGAAGAGAATGAGGCAGATAAACGTAAAGATTTGATACTTAAGAAGCTTCTCTGTTTGCCACTCTAATCACTCTGGTTCTAATTAAACCACTTATAATTTGATGTTATTAAAATTATTCAGTTTATTTACTCACTCATTTATTTTAAAAGGAAGGAAATACCTATTTGTGTGAACATAATCATGGATGATTTGACATTCAGATCATTCTTAGGAGGATTTAGAATTTGGCCACTACCTATAGCTCTCTGTCAGCTTAAAAACCATTCACTTTCTCCTAATCTTTACTTTAGGGAGTTCCTTCCTTCCTGTCCATTTCTTAGGAGATTTAGATGTAACCAGCGATTTCCACCTTTATTGCTAATCTAAGAACATATTAAAACAGACTCATGTTAATTTGTATGGTTTGAATATCTTTACCAAAACTCAAGTTGAATCTTATTTGCCAGTGTAATGGTATTGGGAGTTGGGACCTTTAAAAAGTAATTAGGATGTGAGGGCTGTTGTTATTGTGGAAGTAGTTTAATTATCATGAGAGTACGCTATGGACAAAGGGATAAATTCAATCCCCATTTGCTCTCTCTGTCTCATTCATTTAATCCTACCTTCTGTCCTTCTGCCATAGGAAGGCCCTTGCCAGATGCTGGTGCCATGCTCTTGGACTTCTCAGCTTCCAGAATCATGAACCAAATAAATTTCTTTTCCTTATAAATTACCCAATCGGTAGTATTCTGTTATAGCAACATAAAATAGACTAAGTCATTGATGGAATTAATTCTAGATGATTGGATAGTCAAAGTATGTCTTATGAGTACCCATTATCTGGTTCTTTGTAGATCTTTCTATCTATATATTCTAAAGCCCCCTATAATTATTTTTTAGTTCTAAAAATGAATTAATAACCACTGTCCAAAACTAGTCTGAAATATTTCACACTTTATATCTATTAACATATTGCATAATTAGGGAGAAAAGATATTTAAAAACCAATGTGCATAAAAATCTTAAAATTTGTTTTATTTTTGCATCATAACAAACCAAAATTAGATGTAATTTTTTATCATTATGTCTTTCTTGATCAATTTAAACAATCGTAGCTGATGGTCTATATTAATGATTATGGTAATATTGATAGCAAATAGTTAATGCTTAATCCTGTCACTCTTGACTTAAAAATGATAAGTATATCAAAGCCTATTTTAAAAATCAGTTTAAAAGGCCCCTATTTTTAAAATTTCAGAATAATGTCTGAATATTATTGTTTTAACTTCTAAGGTAAAGTCAAGTTGTAGTTGAGCCCTTCATCCAGGGATGTGTTGAATACCCTCACATTGTACACATTAGGTGATCCCACCAATTGCTCTCTCTCCTCCTCCTTCCCCTCTCTCTTCTTTCCCTCCCTCTTGCTAGACTATACTTTATTTTTTTCTTTAGTTTGAGAGTACAGTTGTTTATATATTGGTTTCATATTATTATTGAGTACACTGGATACTTCCCCCCCTTCTTGAGATACTATACTATGAACAATGTGTTTCAGCTTCACCTAGGTAAACACAAAGATGTAAAGTTTCCATATTTTCTTATGGCTGAATAGTATTTCAAGGTATACATAGATCAGAGTTCATTAATCCATTCATGGGTTGATGAGAACTTGGGTGGGTTCCATGTCTTTGCAATTGTGAGCTGAACTACAATAAACATTCTAGTGCAAATGTCCTTGTGGTAAAATGATTTTTGTTTTTCTGGGATGCCTAGTAGGGGACTGAAGGATCAAATAGAAAATCAACTTTAATTCTTTGAGAATTCTACATACTTCTTCCCATAGAGGTTGTATTAGTGCTCAATTCCAGCAGCAGGACAAAAGTGTTCCCTTCTCTTCACAACCATGCTACAAATTCAGGATTCAGGATTTGTGATGTGGGCTAATCTCACTGTAGTTAGGAGATATCTCAGAGTGGTTTCTCTTTTCATTTCTCTGATGATTAGGGATGATAAGCATTTTTTCATGTGTTTGTTGGAAGAGTACCCTATTTCTAACAGTTCATGTTAAAAATGCCATTGTGCTTTAGTTGTTTCATAGGGACATCTTAAAATATATAAAAATATATACAAATTTTAAAATCCTAAAGTACAGTGTCCTGATCAAGAGATAGTAGGCTTCCACCTACTTATTGTGATACCCAGCCACCAGTAGGCATTCTAGGCATCTATCTGAAATGTAAATATTTTATTGATGTGCTGAGGAAATATCTGAAACCCATGTCATAAAAGGAATGATTGAAGAAGCTACAGATAACTTTGCATAGAAAACAGAAGTCTAATGGAAGAAATAAAGGCAGGTAGCTTTTGTGTCAACATATCTCACAATTAGAGATACTCAATAATGAGAGTGAGGTTCATGTATAGTTTTAACTCAACTGGATAACTATGTCACAGGAAGTTTCCTACAAAGTACGAGATTGAACTGTGACCTTCTTTAATCCTTATTTTTTCTTCCCCCCTTCTTCTTTCCCTTCCTTTCCATCAAAGGATTATATTGTTTTAAATGCTGAATAAGAGTATTTGAGCCACAGATTATAGTACACAATATTTTTTGATCTTGAGTGGGTCATTCACCTTCTTGGGATCTACATTCTTCACATACAATTGATGGTATGGCGTCTTTACAGTCTATTTTAATTCTAATTTTCTCTAACCATGCAAATGTGGACAGACTGGATCAAACTCTAATCTACTTGGGTGAGGAATCATTATAATTATAGACTTTTAGCATTTAGCATGAAATGCATTTAGTTAACTTCCATACCAGTTGTTAGACTATACATGTTACTGTTTCTACAATGAATTTCCAGTAAATCATTTTAATAAGTCTTTCTTTTAAATACTATGAAAGGTTTTTTTTTTCTCCACTGATCTTGAATGAACAAATGTAACTCTCTCAAGCGAAATGCTCTGCGAACATCCTGCTGAGTTTTCTTCTTCTACCATACTGTCTGCACACACAATTAACCTTCCCTTAATTACATTAACTTGTCCTCTACCTGGGATTGTCAAATTAATACTGTAATCAAAGATCCCTATTGGAGACCTGAATGTGTCCCTGCTACGTGTAATGTTAATTACTTCTTTACTAAAAGTAACTGAAATCAGGCTCACTTAAAGGGATGCCTTCAGTTAGAAGCTCTGGTTTGTGTCTCCAAAATGGTCCTATTTGGAACTTTATAAATAATTTTTTAAATCATCTAAAGAAAATTTAGTATTTCTGACCTTTCTAATTGAAGAAATTCTGAGATTTAATAAATTTCTACAAATTTACTCCTAGTTATGTGAAAACATTTATAGGCATTGGTATTGGTTTTTACATTTGAACATGATACTGAATAACATATAAGCAAATGTTTTTTATAACAAATGGCACTTGTCAAAATAAGGAAAGTGGTTGACTATAGACCCCACAGTATTATCATGTTCACCTCACCTATTTCCAAATTCAAACCTTTCAATAGTTTCTGGCTAATATAAACTTAATCCAGTTGTGAAAAGCAACACTGACAATTACATGAAAAAGAAAGCTCCTTTAACCCAAGTGACTAGACTTGCTCAATGTCCCCAGGGCAAACTGTTGTGAAGATTTGACTGTAGAACAGTGAATTGAGCATTAACAGTATTTTATATACTCCATAATCCTCTCAGTCAGCCATTGATTAAGCATTCCTGGTGTTGAGGCACTCTTTGAGACAATGTGGAAAACACAAAGTTGAGTAAGAACACACAGACTTTCCTTTTAAAAAGATGATAATGATAGACTCTTAATGAAGAATAAGATAAAGGAAGTCTGATACTTTTGCCATCTAGATGTTTTTGATTCTCTAAGTTCAAAACAAGAAGGATCATCTCGAAACACTTATGATTGAGATCACTAGAGTTCCATTTGGGTATTAATTATATGCTATCACTACTTGTATGAATGGCAAACATATTTGGTTTTTCTCAGGTCCCTCATCCCATATGGAGATAACTCGAGCATAGACGGCAGTGGGTTGCTGTGAGAAGTAAATAAGATATATACATGATGTGCTTTTGCACATTATACATATGTCAAAAATAACTGTTAAATATATTTAAGGGATAGAATATGTTAAATAAGAAAGCTATATTTTCTTCAGCAGGACTAATACATACATATTTTATAATGTATAAGAGTTGGGTGTCTGCATTCAGGACTGACATATAACATACATGTGCTACAAAGACAAAGAGGAATTTCTAATACATTGCCCTGAAACAATACCAGCTAATACCAGCTAGTGATCTAGTGATCTTAGGTAAATGGAGGAAATGGCAACTTGGGGAATACTGATTAAATGTAATGCCCTAAATAAAGTGTAATGGGCTCCAATCATTCAACAACATGTCTTAAATACTTTTTTTGGACAATATGAAGAAGGCAAGGCAAAAAGGAAGTAGATATATTTGTTAAGTGGCTGAACAGCCACAAAAAAAGACATTGGGATATGTAAATATCAATTTGAAAAGCACTTCTGGGTTTGGCTTTGTTAGAGCAGAAACAACATGGGGTTTGAAAATCAGGAAGATTTGGGTTGGTATAATTTGCTTTTAGATGTGAGAGACCTTTGCCACCTTGTCCACCAATTTCTTCTTCTATAATGGGATCAGATGAGGATAACACATAAAGCCATTCACGTCACGTGCGACACCTACTAAAGGCTCAACAAATGCTGCTGACAGTAATCCTTGTTCTTGTTACTTTAATTTCATTTTTGTTATGAGATGAAGATAGTCATGATGTTTTGTGTCTATTTTTACTCATCTTGGAAATGCAGGTAAATGAAAAAGCATTTGAAGTAGCTATGTTTTTTCTAACTGTGTTCTAGGATTCAATAACTGTGCTGTCTCCAGAAGGTGAACTACTAAAATGTGTGGCTAATTTCCATTTTCAAACACAACTAGATGTGGGCAGATAGGTTCCTGATGCTCCAAGATTGAACGGAAATAATAATGATAAGATCTACAAATTTATATGCCTCCTACTCTATGTCAAGTTCCAGTCTAGAGCACATTTTATATATGAACTCATTTAGTCTTTGCAATAGCCACAAGAAATAGGTACTATTGTTATCCCTATTTTACAGATGCGAAATCTTAGGTACTAATTTAGTACTTTGCTTACGGCCAAACAGCTAGTAAGTAGGAGAGAATCCAAGCAAGGCTAAGTCTACAATCTATGAAATTTGTTACTTATAATAGAATTGATTTGTCCTGAAGATGCAATGTCATAAATGGAGGCATATTTGAAATATTTCTGTTAGCACCAGTTCAGACAGAAATAGAACTAGAAAGAAAATAGAAACAGCATTCGTATTATTAGTTCTATGGAAATAAGTACTTTGGACTACCAAACAACTGGTTTTTAAATGAACACTGGAACATAATGTGCTCAGAAAATGGGAAGTGATTCTATATAAATTGCTGCACCATAAATCAGAATGAGTAGTTATTGTAAGAGGGTTGTGAACAAAGACACATCGAAGTTCACAAGAAGAAGCCATCGGTGTTGGCGAGGGGTGTCTAAGAAAGCTTTAGGGGAGCAGTGACCTCAGTCTTCACATGCAAAAACGAAAAAATGAGTAACCAAAGTGAAAACAGGCTAAACGCCTGAAATAAATTTACTACAATCTCTTTGTCTTTTGTTTGTTTAATTTTCATCTTATTCTACTTTGATGGCACCGTGATTTCTACAGGAGCTTTGTGTACTTTCTCTATATGGAGATGTTTCTCTTCCTTAGAGTCTTAAGAAACATTAGCCCCTAATGAGGTTAACCGGGAATGCACGGAAGGTGGTATCACCTTCTTTCTACAGGGAGCACAAAATCGCAGCAGACAAGAGTATTTAACCCTACTGAGAAACTTTTCAACTTCACATACTTTATTTACAAAGTTTGTATTTAGAATCATTGGATTAAACAGGCTTCATTTTATAATTCATCACAGGTTTATGACTAGATAATGATAAAAAGAATAGTAAGCCAGTAGATCAAATATCTTAAAGAAAAACATGGGAATTGTTTATTCCGAAGAATTATCTTTTTAAGATTAAGGGCATGCAATTAACCTGCAATGGGTGAAAAAAGTGTACTTGGCAGAAGGTTTTAAACCAAAAAGTATTATCATGATAGATAAAATGTTTATAGTAAAGAAAAAGATATGAAGGAAACAAAGCTGGGTGAATAGCAAAAATTTTGTTACAAAGTAATGAGAAGCGAACGTGTTGCGTGATAACCTGTTAGCGTTTAACACAGATTAAACTTTTCAACATTTGCTGATTTCTCAGTTTATTCCCTCACTAACAAAAAATAGCTTGTAGCTTCCAGAATACCAGAATAAAGTACGTAGGTGAGACGAATGTCGAGGGCTAATGATTTCATGGTGGCAGTAGCTAAATTCAACCATTTAAATCTATAGTCTTCCGCTGTAATGCAAACATTTTTTTTTTTCAGTTTTTGGATGGGGCTGGGTTTGAACCCACCCCCTCTGGCATATGGGGCTGGCACCCTACTCCTTAGAGCCACAGGTGCCACCCTGAAATTCAAACCTTTAACCTATTGTTAGATTTCCCTCAAACTCACCCCTAACATCATTTGTGAGTCATCTAACTAACTAACACATCAATCTCTCACGGACAGATCATTTCCTGGTTGTTCCATTATTAGGAGCACATTTTAAGAAAAACTATGGATCTTAGTATATTATATAATGGAAATATCGGGTGAAGAGAATAAAATCTTTGAATATGTTATTCACCCATCCATCCTAAACAATACTGGCCGTGTACAACTACATATCAGGTATCATATTGAGTACTCAGATCCAAGGAAGGGAAAACGATTAAAATGTGCTGTGGACTCACCTTGTCTTAGCCACCGTAGGTAGGTGTTTTCAGACAGTCCCTGGCCTCAAGCAGTGTAAAACCTAATTAGAAAAGAGAGAAATTCACAATTATTTTAAAAAATATTTAAAGATCAACATTGTCTTTAAGGTATATATGGTCATTCCATTTTTTTCCAGGGGGGGTTGTGTGACGGGAGAAAAACCAAGAAGGTTAGAAAATGGTATCAATTTCATGAAATACAATCTTTAATTGAAATAGTGAAATGCCAAAAACTAACATAAAAATCTCTTCTGTTCACAGGGTATAAAATAGTGAATACTGATTACTTCTTAAAATGTTAAATTGAGGCTATCATTTCCGACATAAAATAGCTAAATTGCCTTCTTACAACCTCTGTTTAATCAAGTTCACTGAATGTTTTGGTTTGTTGCTTCCTAAGTTTCATGATACATTTCCCCCATCCTTTGATCTTTATAGAAGAGACACCCCGTAAGTTGTTAAGGGGATGACTTACAACCCCTGCAGCCAAGCCAAAGCAATCCTTGTCCATCCTACTCATTCTGTGACTAATAAGCATAGAAGAATTTCAAATCTTACAAGCATTACATTCATGTAAAAGAGTCGGTTTATTTTTAAAAATCCATATATTTAAAAAAATTCTTCAATAAAACCGTTCTATAGGATTTACCCTAATGACTCTGGGAGGGCTGTCTAGAAAGTATCCAGCTATGTACATTGAACAACAGTAAAAACAATGTCTGGATACTTTTCAGACAGTCCTCGCAGTTTGTGGTGGTTGTTTTCAGAATCGCTTTCTTCTGGGTAGAGTATTTTCTTTTCAACTCTCTTCAACACGTTCAACTCTTATCCCTCCTTTAGTTCCCAGTGAAGTTGCTATCTTACGATGCAACACTTTTTTGACATCCTGCCCTCTCCACGTGTCGGTTAGATGAACTTCCTATCAGCGGCATCCAACCCATGGCCTATGGGCCACACGTGGATTACGTAAGGACTTTTTGCTCATCTGTTGTGGTATACAGCACAAAACATTCTGCATGGTCCTTTTTTGCCTTTTGCTCATCCACTTTCATCAGTATTTAGTGTGTGGCCCAAGACAACTCTTCTTTCAATGTGGCACAAAAAGCCAAAAGGTTGGACACCTCTGTATGATCCTTCACCCTCTCATATCACCCTGTGTCACAGAATCTGGTAAGTTGGCCCCTCTGATACCATTTCTCTTTTCCTCCTGTTAAACAGCCAACTACATTTTGCAGTTAGATGTGACTGTGTGACTATATTCCTCACAATGGAATGCAGTGTGAAAACCGTCTTGCACACGATCGGATCCGTCATTCTACATTCCCTATCGGCAGGCTAAATCCTTGAGGACTTAAATGTGTAGAGAAGGGACAATCCATAAGATGGGAAGAATGGGACCCTTCACTCACAGCTGTCAGGACCATGTCCCTTTCTCACTGATAAAGTCCATTCTCACTAGAGTGTTGTGCAGATGACCAGGCATCATCTCACCTTGACTAGAAACAGCTACTGACACTGGAGTTTTATGTAAATAAGAATTAAATTTCCAGTTCTTTCAACCATTAAAATGTTGGGTGTTTGTTATCATTCTTAGCCTACCCAAACTGGGATCTCTTTTCTCTCCCACATCAATTGTATTGACAGAGACCAGTTGAGGTTTTACTGAGGTCTTGACTCCTTCACTGGTACATAATGACGACCTCCCTCTCCATTTTTTAAAATAACTTGAAATTTATATGATAAATTATGCCATGAAAATTTCCTGGGAACTACCATTATAAATGTAGTTATTCCTTTAGGAAGGGGGTATGCAAGCCTTTATTTAGCGTGAGTTTCAAAATACCTTTTGGTAAACACCTTAAAGGTAAATTCTGACTTTGCTGAAGAGCTCAAAGCAAGTGGACTCATCAAAACATTTTCGCAGAACTGTTTCTATAGGCCTGCAATTGTGGATTTTGGTGAGACAGTAAGAGCACTGCGGAACCTTAGAAGTAATGGGCTCAAAAGCTCCTTGCTGCAGTTACGGTGATTCGGAATGCCCTCTGCACCTCCACTGGGGATTTAATGCCAGTAGAGAGAAAATGACAGGTAATTTTCTTTCCTTTTCCAAACAATAACCAATCACAGAATCCAAGACCTTCTGCTCTTCACATATTACATTGCAAAAGCTTTTGAAGTTTAGACAAAAATAGAGACATCTGACGAGCAATCCCAGTCTCAGTCAGCATGCTCCACGTACGTTCTGCCGTCAGATCTCTTGCTCGCCCTTACTCCCAGCATCAGAAACACTACGTCCCCTGACTCCTTTAGGAAACCACCTGTTGCGGGGCACTTTCCAAAAGGAGTCCTCATAAATCTCACCCATCTGGCTCTTTATCATTCACTTACTGATTAAACTGAGTTTCCTCGGCAGAACTTAACCTTCAGAGACGCGTTTCCTTTACTTGCAGCTTTGTTTAAGTAACACAAATTAGAGGGGATGATCAGATCTCCTTGCTCCGTTTCTGACAAATGAAGAGAAAGCTTTTGCTGCCAGACATGCAGCTGTCTTTTGACCTGAGTAGGAAATCCTGGAGCTCTGTTCTGCAACCCATTGAGACCAGTGCTGAGTGACACCTGCTCACTGCGTGTTACGGTAGCGTTGACAAACCTGCAGTTCCCTCACTTCAGTGTTAATACATTTGGGTAAAGGATTTCCCCCTTTAGTGTCAGGCGAGTGCATATTAAATTTACTAGCTGAAACTGTTTCTTACACATTTTCACGGACACACAGATATTTCAGACAACTCTTCTCACCCTCATAAAACTACCTATCTTTTCAGAGCACTGATATCAGGCTAATGACCTGTCAGTCTGAGAGGAGGCAAGTGTTTAACATTAGCCGGATTTTTAAAAAGAATTAATTCTTCTAAGCCATGCGTAATGTTTAGGTCAACCGAGCTTTCTCCACGATGATCAAAATGGCAAATTATTAAGAAATTCCAATTTTCTTTTCTGAAGGTTGAGGGAGGCAAATGGAGAAGAACTTCTCAAAAGCAAAAGAAAATTAGATTTTTAGCAATTGATTTAGCTCAAGTAGATGGATATCAGTTCAGAAGACCTTCCTGATGTGGGCAAAAGAATGAAACAAAAACAACGGAAGAGGGTTGTTTTAATAGTGTGAGTCTTCTTCTTTTTTTTTTTTTTCATTTCCCCACTTTTTGCCCAAGTTCTGCTGATTGTTGTGGCTGAGCAAACGGTCATTGCCAAAAATCCATAACTTTCAAAGGAAGATCTGCTCATGGGGAGTTAAAATCTGATGACCAGCTAGAGTTTGTAGTATTTACATATGTACGTGGGAAGTTTTGAAGGCTCTAATTCACTTTGTTCATAAACCCAGTTTCCTTCTCAGAAATAACAAACATTTCGGAAACAGCCTTTCTCTTACTGTGCTGAGAATATCGTTTTCTATTTTCTCAATGGAATAAACTAGATTATGTCTATTTTACATTCTCCCGCCTAAAAATACTTTAGATATTTTCATATAATTTTTCGATCTATGCTATATGCCATTCTTTTCATAATAACCTGACAATCCCCAGTTTTATTGGTAACTCATGAGTCTATTATCTGAAATACAATAATTAGCACTTCACACCTGAAAATAACATATTTCACCAGAAATACTGAAATTTCTTTTATATGCTAAAGTGAGATGCTTTCCACTCCTGTATTTAAATTAGAAAATGTTTGCATCCTAGGAAGCTTATTTCTACTGCTCATCCTAATTTAAAGCACCAAAAAGTCCTGATCAAAGTAGGTCAAAGCAAGTCAAAGCTGCTTGACCTTCCAAAGTAGTTTAAAGGTACATATTAAAGAGTTTTCATTAGGAAACTTTCATTCTCTCTCACTTATTAGTTTGCACATATTTTTCATTAGTCATTGTTTTTATATTTCATAGATTCAATTATAAAGATAGTCTTGGGTTACCTTAAATGCTGGGTGAGCAAATTTCTAGGAAAAAAAAATATTGAAATGACCAAAGACACCTGTCAAGTCCTTTGTTCAGATGCAGATTATATAGCAGAAAGCAGGATGAATGAATCAGAGACTAAGTCTTTAAGCTTTGTTTGGCAAATATGTTATAGTCTCTAAGTGACATAGATTGTCTTTCCCCTCTTCTTCCCTCATATCCTTGTTCTAATGTCATCTCTTATTTTCTTATAAGTTTCTTGTGAAATAGATTGATTTAGAACACTGTTCCGGGAACAACAACAAGTACTTTAACCCACATCACAACTTATTCAATCCTAACACAATTCATTCATGACACTTCAAACTTAGAAGAACGCTGAAGATTGTACTAGAGTATAATGTTTTCATAACACATGGCAGAATACATAAACTGGAAAATAAATTGGGGCTCTCACCACTAAAGGATGAGAGTTTTTTTGTTTTGTTGTGGTTTTTTTTTTTTGTGTGTGTGTGTGTGTGTGTGTATGGGGGTGGATTTTTCTACATGGTTCCATTAAAAGAACAAGTAGAACTTCTTGGAAGGCTGAGTCCTTATGTCTCAAAAAAATCTAGAGGCAATTTCAAAATTAAAAAAAATATTAAAATATAATGCCCTTATAGAAAAGTACATAGACAATGAATCCTACAAAAGCAATCAACAGAGTAAGCACCATCCAATTCAAAATTTAGAAGATCTCCAGCACTACATACCTCGTGTTTCCTTCCAGTCCCACATTCTCCTCCTCATCTAAGGTAAACAAATACTGTCTTGATTTCTAACCTTACCAGTTAGGGCTTCCTTGAACATTATATACATGTAATTGTGTATTACATGTTATTTTGTGTCTGCTTGGTAGTAACATTCATTTATAATTTGTCAACTACTGTCTGAATATACAAGTACCACACTTTCTGGGTCCATACTATTGCTGATGAATATTGGGTTATTTTCAGTTTATAACAATTATAATTGATGCCACATTAAACATATTTGAAGATATTTCTTGGTATGTATGTTGTATATAATGAGGGGCAGAACTGCTGGATTATCTGGTATGCATATGTTCAATTTCAAGGGATAATGGCAAACTTTCCTTCAAAGTATTTGTAACAGTTATACTCCCCTACAACTCCCCTATAAGTATTTTTGTTGTATAGCATCTTTGCCAATGTTTGGTAGAAATATTTGAAAGTCTAGGTTAGGGTAGAAGGAGGAGAGATGGAGTGAGGGATTACACTAGATAAAGGAACATTCCATAGGGATTTACTGAACTGCCGTAGGAAGCAATTGCTTTACCCAGGTAGTTATTTTATAACTCTCATCTAGAAGGTGCTTTTGAAAAAATATCCTCTAGAGTCAGAAATAATCTTGGAATTGTATAGGTGAAAGAAGTCTTGAACAACATTTAACTAAACCTTCCCATTTCACAGATGAGGAAATTGAGGCATACAGAAGCTCAGTGCCTTGACCAGGCTAAGGCAGTAGTTAACAGCAGTAGAGAAGAATCAGGCCTTTTAATCCAAAGACACTGATCATAAATTCACTTTATTAAAGGAACACTGAAAGGTTTTCTCCTTAACTTTCATTACCTGGCCTATACCTACATATTCTTCAGAACACATCAGAGTTTATGTCCTGTAAAATATTCCCTCTGATCCCTTTTCTTCTTAAATCTACATTAGATGCCTCTATTACATCTTAACATTTTATAATGATTTTTATTTTGTAATGGTCTTCATGCTTATCACTCTGCCCACTCCACTGAAAAAACCGAAAATAGTCACTGCTACTTTTTCTGCTTTTTATCTTTAGCATTTTGTATAAGACGAGCATGCAATAATAAATAGTAAATATTTTTAGAATAAAATAAATAAATCAAAATCTGGCTTTGATCATTGCAGTGTATGCTTAGTTATGTGGAAGGGAAATGTCTGACTTTGCCCATTCTGTTCCTCTTTTAGGTTGTTCGTTGATATTTCCATTTATCCTATTTCCAGGAACATGGCAGGAGTGAACTTCCTTGCACCTTTGAAATTAGTGTGGTTATGTGATTTAGACCAAAGTTAGATAAGGCACTTCCATGTAGAATCCTTCAGTAACCAGCAATCAACTTCCTATCCCTTCCTTTTGTTCCAGTAAAGTTGGAGACTCCTTGAGTGAAGGTAAGGTGAGGAGAATCCTTAGCCAGTTGCTAGGGTTTGAATATGTCCTTCAAAGTTCATGTGTTGGGACTTCGAGGTTCATGGGTTGGGAACTTAATAACCCAGTGCAACAGTCTTGAGAGGTTGGACCTTTAAGAGGTGATTAAGGTCATGAGGTCTGTGATTAATGCTGTTATCACAGGAGTGGGTTAGTTATCAAGGGAATGAGTTCTTAATAAGATGAGTTAGGTCCCCTTTCTCTTGAGCACACTTTTAACTTTCTGTGGCTGCCATGGGATGACACAGCATAAAGGACCTACTAAGATGCCAACACCTTGATATTACTCTTCCTATCCCCTAGAAGTATAAGTCAATAAATTTCTATTCTTTATAAATTAGCCTCAGGTATTCTATTATAGCAGCACAAAATAGTCGATGACACCAACCCAGGAAGAACATGCGGTATGATTGAGAAATAAAATTATGTTGTTTTTTTGTTTGTTTGTTTTGAGACAGAGTCTCAAGCTGCCCTGTTGGGTAGAGTGTCGTAGCATCACAGCTCACAGCAATCTCAAACTCTTGGGCACAAGCGATTCTCTTGCCTCAGGTTCCCAAGTAGCTGGGACTATAGGCGCCTGCCACACGCCTGGCTATTTTTTTAAGTTGCAGTTATCATTGTTGCTTAGCAGGCCTGGGACAGGTTTGAACCCGTTACTCTAGGTGTATGTGGTCTGTCCTGCTGACTGAGTTATGGGCGTCACCCAAAACTATGTTGTTTTGAATCCAAGATTTTAGAATTACTACTGCTGTATAACTGCACAAGTCCTGACTGATTGTTAAAGGGGTAAGCATAGCTATTTGCATGTGGGATGGAGGGAACCACAGGGGACCAAGGGTGAACTGTGGTAGACAGCTTCTAAAATGCTAAAATGCATCCCACAGATTCACATCTCCTGGCATTCATACACTTGTGTCATGATCTCCCCTTGAATGTGAGCTGCAACCAGCAAGTTGCTTCTAACAAAAAGAATGTTATAAAAGTGATGGGATGTAGCTGATTAGATTAGGGTATAAAAAGACTGTGGCTTCTTTTGCTCATTGTGTCTTATTCTCTCTCTCAGACTCTGATCTGGGGAAAGACAGGTGCCTAATGGTGAGTAGTCTTATGGAAATGCCCACGTAGCAAAAGACTAACTTATCTGGCTTACATCAGAAAGTACAGAAGGGCAGTGCCTATGGTTCAGTGAGTAGGGCACTGTGCCATATACCGAGGGTGGCGAGTTTGAACCTGACCCAATCAAACTGCACTAAAAATATAGCCAGGTGTTATGGAGGGCACCTCCCAGCTACTTGGGAGGCTGAGGCAAGAGAATTGCCTAAGCCCAAGAGCTGGAGGTTGCTGCGAGCTGTGCCACCACAGCACTCTACCAAGGGTGACAAAGTGAAACTCTTTTTCTAAAAAAAAAAAAGAAAGAAAGAAAAGAAAAGAAAGTACAGAAGGCTTGTCAACAATCATGTGAAGGAGATTGGAAGTGGATCTTCTGAGCCTTGTCCAAAGCCATGTGAGTAAAGCTGGCAGTGGATCTTTTTCTGATTGGACCTGGAAATGACTTCAGTCCTGGCTGGCATCTTCACTGAAGTCTTTTGAGAAACACTGAACCAAAAGTACCCAGTAAAGTGCTAAGCTAACTCCACTTGTGACTCATAGAAACTGTGAGCTAATAAATTTGATTCAAGTTGCTATGTTGTAATTTGCTGTGCAGCAATAGATAACCAATAAATTTTCTAAGTATCTCCCTATCTAAGTATACTGTACCAATAAGACACAAATATTTATCATTATTCCAGAGATACCTGATGACCATATCTCAAGTTGAAAGCAGTGTTTTCATTCTTTGTAACATTGTATAATAATATGCTGATACCTTAAAAGTGACTATATGAACCCAAAGCTGTGTAAGAATCAAATTCATATTTTGGTTCCTTTGAACAATTAATTATATAATATTTCTATAGGTGTGAGAAATGACTTCTAACTATAAATAAAATACGGTTGAACATAATCTTGATCAATATTTAGGATAATGACAAGTTAGGGCATTTTGATCTCTTTGAGTTTTACAGACAGACAGAAAACGTGAGTTGCCCATTAAGGAGAAACATGGGTTTTTATTAGACCATTTTTGTGTCGGCCAAATATAAACTGACTTCTACTTAAATAGCTAACCCAATTCTTATACTGCTTCTGAAAAATTTATCAAAATATGATCAAAGAAGTGCAGGGGCAGTGCGAGACGGGGACTTTCAGGCTATTTTGAATCATCTGAATCTAAAAATGAGAGCAGGACACCTACACTTTCCCCATAATTGTTCAATATCAGGAATCTAGGACAGTGTCTGTTCAGTAAATCAGAGAGTTAATTTTAAATTTTATAGCAAAAATAAAAAAAAAACTGTAAGGAAAAAATTATGAAGTGTTTGGGAGACAGGAGGAGTGCATTTCTCATAAAAAAAAAAAAAAAAAACTTTGAGAGTTGAATATCTTCCCCCACCAGCTACCTCTTCCCCCACCAGCTACCTTACAACCCTACAGTGAAGCTTGAACACCCAAAGAGAAACACTGCTTAGGTATTAGGCTAATAAGAGACTCAGAAGACAGGAATCTTAGTGAGAAAAAATTTTTTCATAGGTGAGTACACTTGTTTTTACATGTTTGACGTCAGCTCGGTTTTAATCCCAACAGAAATTTCTAACGAATACTGACTTTTCTATGGAAGCAATAATTCATAATTTCCCTTTTTTGTTTGTTACTGCAAAAGGCTCTGCCTCAGAGGACTTCGATTAGGATGATGAGACAAAGAATAAAACAAATAGTCCACGAACGGCTGCCTGAAACCAGAGCTGCTCTACTTAATATGAAAGACTTCAAATCCAATAGTGAAGGAGTCATCCTATTCCACAACTGATAAGGAAATGCAGGCTAGCTGTAGATTCAGGAAAACGAATTTTCACTGGAGGAGAGACGAAGGGGAAGAAGAGCAACTACCGAAAATCAACTGTTAATAAATACCCAAGTCTGCAGAGAAGTCACAAGAGGAGATGCGGCTTACGTTCCTCCCACTAGAAAACGGCAATCAGGCCTCTGAGAAGAGAAGCCGGTAGGGCCCCCTCCCTCCAACACGCAATCACTTTGCATTTTATATTATTTGAAAGAGCTTTGATTATTTTCCTTTCAAAGAAACCAGATTGATTCACATTTACCTGTCGACAGAATGTTCTATGCCTCTGTTTTGCTTGTCTATTTAAAGGCATATGACCTGACTGTGAAATTCCACATGCACGCGTTTAGTTAGAGGTCAGTAAATAACAATGAATGACCAGCTCTTGATTTCCGTATTTTATACTTTCAGTTTTGGTGGCAAATTACGCTAAATTAAAATCCACTGCCTGAAAAAAATATGACTGATATTTGCAGTAATGGATGGAAGTCAGGAGCATTGCTTTATTCAAGGTCAGGTACAATCTTTAAAAATCATATGCAGAGGAAAAAGCCGCACCTGAACATGGTAATTATGCTATTGGAAGCCTGCTTTAAAGGAGGGGAGAGTCTAACATGTAATCTCTTCCTGTTTTGTGAACTTGTTTAAATGTTTGCATATACTCCCGCATCATTAATGATGGTATGTGTGCCGAGAAACGCATCATTAGGCAATTTTGTCACTGTGTGCATATCATGAAGTGCACTGTCACAGACCCTCGGAAAGAGCCTGTCCCTCTCAGCCTATTGACCCGTGCAGCACCCTACTGTAGTGAACACTGGAGGCAACTGTGACACCGTGGGAAGGATCTGAGTATCCAAGCATATCTGAACAGAGAAAAGGTACAGAAATGTGGGTTGGAGATATGGGTGAAAGATGAGGGAGTGAATGTAGCTTAGACTGACATTCCAGCGTGTCTGTTGACAAGAGCCCTGGTCCTTCACACCCTCCCATGCCCACCCATGCCCACCCCCTCGCTGTGCACAGGGAAGGATGTAAACAACCTGGGGGGTTGAGTGGAATGGGTAGCAATTATAAATTAAGATCTGCTGGCATGTTAAAGTGCAGAATGAGACCAAGGGAAAGTCGGGGGAGTCAGAGTCTCCCCCCTCCCCGCCCCCCGAGCCCAGTACCATTTCTTTGGTAACTGTCTGACCTACAGTTATAGGGCATCATTCCTGAGATGTTCCCTTTTACTTTCCCCTCTTCCTTTGTTCTTTATTGTCATGGTAAAAAAAAAAAAAAAGATTCATATCCTTATCTTGAGTGAGGTGGTTAGAGTTTTCTTCTGCTTATGATTAACTTTCATTCTATTCTGTGTTACCTGTATACCCTTCTCATGCTCATAAAAGACCCCTGAGGTCCTTGTCCACAACAGCATTTCCTTGCTAATTTCTGGGCATGTGAATTCCTTGTCTCTCTGAGCCTCATTGGTTATCGCACTGTGAATAACCAAGTGTGAGAATTTTCTTTCCACGCCACCCCCCTTGCCAGCCCCTCCACAGGTAGTGAATGACCCCAGAAGAATGACCCAGGAGAATATGGTACAAAGAAAAAAATGGTGCACATATATAGGAAACTTACCATAAATGGGGCTTGCCATAATAGACTGGAGGCTGCTTTCGGTGAGTCAGTGAGTGAGTGGTGAGTGTGAAGACCTAGCCTAGGACATTACACTACCCTGTACAGTAGAATTTATATATGCTGTAGTCTTAGGCTATAATAAACTTATTATTTCTTTAAATCTTTTGACTCTTGGAATATATAGCTTAAAACACCAACACATTGTACTGTTGTACAAAATACTTTTCCCTTTATATTCTTATTCTAAAGCCTTTGCTAATAACTTTACTTTTCTTTTTTAATTTTAAAACATTTTTATTTAAAATAAAGACATACACAAATGCACCTATGCCTACATGGGGTCATGACCATCAGTTTCACTGTCTTCTACCCCATATCTTATCCTCCTGGAAGGTTCCACAGGCAGTAACAGGTGTGGGGCTGTCATCTCCTAGGATATAGCAATGCCTTCTCCTGGAATACCTTCTGAAGGATGTACCTGAGACTGATTTAAAGATTTTCTAAAGTAAGCATAAAAGGGACATCATACACATAACAATAAAAAATGTAGTATAGTAAACCCATAAACAAATAACTTAGTCATTTATTATCATTAATAACTATTATGTACCATACCAAATTGTATGCACTGTATTTTATATGACTGGCAGTAGAGTAGATATTTTTACACCTGCATTGTCACGAACATATGAGTAATGCATTGTGCTACAATGACTATGACATTCTCAGTGATAGGAATTTTTCAGCTCTATCATAATCTTATGCAAGCACTATCATATATTTGGTTAGCTATTGGCTAAAACATCATTACATAGCACATGATTATACGACTCTATGAAGTACAGAGAAACAAAAGGAATGGGCACTTAGTCAGTTGACTTATATAGCTTATATGATTTTACTTACTGAAATAGGGTGCTGGGATCCAGAACTATAGTGGATCTCAGTAGTTCAAAAGCATATTGTATAATATTTCTTAATATTATATGTATACATATATATATTACTTGTTACTGAAAAAATAGAGGGAACAAAGTGATATAATGAGTTCTAACCACTTAGGATCTAATATGGCTTACGTGTCTTATGAAACTTATATCTTTAGTAAGATGAGAACTTTACTAAACTTATATCTTTAGTAAATCAATAAGAACTGTTTAATTTTCTCATTCTACTAAGCTAAAGAATTGAATGGTATCGATGACCAGCCCAACTCTGTATATATGAGAGAACTTAAAAGCTTGTAAAAATACGTAATTAAAAGAAAAAATATGTAAATTTACTCGTCAACATAAGCTCCACTGAGTTCAAGATGCTTTTGAAAAAATTTTAGCAGCTTTATTGAGATATCATTGATGTCCCCAAATTGCCCATATTTCATTCTCCTTCATGTGTAGAACTTGATGCTTTGAAATAAGTCTATTGTGGCATGACTGGCACGTTCCAGCTAATTAACATATCTACATGGTTACTATCTTTGCATGTACAGTGACAATATTTAATTTAAGATTTGTCCTCTTAACAAATTTCACTTATGAAATACAGTATGTATTTAACTATCCTTCCTAGGCTATACATTAGATCTCCAGAAATTATAGCACATAGCAGAAACTTTGTACCCTTTGACCAATGTCCTTCCATTTCTCTTACTATGGCCTCCTGCAACCAATACTGTAAGGTTTCTTCCCACTTAACTGGAACACAGAGTGAATCATATCAATTAGTCATGACCCTATCAAGTGTGAATTTTTATTCCACCCATGTATTCATCACTGTAATTGATCTTTAATATTTATTAAGCAATACTCTAGAAAAAACACTAATGTGCGTGCTCTGAAAAATTCAGATAGGGACAGTGCAGAATCTCTGCCCTCATGTACTTTATATTTTAATGAGGAAGCACCTCACTCAATGGACCAATGTTGTGTTTATAGCCATTTTTATTTATAAGCAATGATTAATCACATTTTCTCTAAAGTCAGATAGATCTAGGATTGTAACACCATTTTTACTCACTTCTTACAGGTCTTGCCACTTTAAATAAATAAATTTATTTTTCTAAGCCTTATTTTCCTCACTAATTATGGGCACTTAAATAGTACTTAATTTATGGACTTCTTGTGAATATTAAATGAAATATGCACTTAAAACATTTACCATAGTTCCTGTTATATGTGTTCAATAAATATATATCAACTATTTTTCTTTGTACTTTTTCTTACCCTACTCATTATGTGCCTTCTCATAAAAGAGAAAAAAAATACAACAGCAAAGTCCAGGAACTGCCCTGCTACTCTTCCTCAGGCCTTTGTGTCGCTGCCAGCTAGTCTAGCCCTCATAGGTTAGTCTTAGTGTTCTATTGATCATCAACAATTTTGTAGAACATCAACATCAGATAAGGTCAGTTTTGACAACAATGGGTCTAGATAAAAATAATCATATGTGAAAATAGATGAAAACATAAGCATTGTCAAAACCCCCAAATGATCAAACATCCCCCATCTTGGCTAATATGAGTGATCATTGCTTCTTACCAATTACAACTTTTCCCTCACTCAGTCATTCCTCTTTCTACATGAGACTATGATACCCAGTTGTAGAGCTAGCCCCACTTCCCAGCAATATCTAATCCAGAGCAAGTTTCCACCTGCTTATACCTGCTCCCCAAACACTTAACACAAGGTCAAATCCTGACCTCATACAAATTCTAACACCCTCTTCCTGAGATTCCCCCATCTTCCCACAGTATGTGCTCTCCTGTGCTACACGGAGCACTAACCCACCTTTGATTAATGGTGGTCTTTGGTTGAAGTGTTTGACACTCCTCACCACTTGCCCTCTTCACTGTCTCCATTTGTCATTCTTCCTGTTTTTCTTCTGTTGAAATAATCTTTCAGTCTATTGTGGCTTCCTTTTCTTATCACCACCCCCTTCATTTTCCAGATACCCAACAAATGATTTTCAAGTGAATAAATGTTCTCTTCCTATTCTTCTACTTTTTAGCTTTCTTCTTTCTCATAGTCCTAGTCCAGACAAATCTCAGTAAAAAGCTAATTCACTACTTTATGAGACAGTGAACAGGCAAATGAACACCATCAAGCATTCTGATACTTTCAGGACTTGGGCAAGATTAACCTAGGGAAAAAATAATTTCAACTAGGTGTTGTACAGTGAAAGAATGTAACAGCATTACTGGGAATTTTTGATTTTGTACAAGGTAGTAAAAGCTTGCACGTAGGTTTACATACATTATTAGTAAATCATATGCTTTATATTTCACTCTTTCTTTCTTTGTATTTGGTTGAGCTCCATTACTATTTTAATATTTTTAGCTATATGGCTCTATATTTCTTTAAACTTTCATAGTTTTTGCTGGGAGACTTTTAAGTTATAAATACAAAAATACACCGCAAAATCAAACCAAATTTAAAACATAAATTTGATTAATTTGTCTACTCTGAGTGAGTTTCACTGGAAATTGTCCCTCATGTTGGTAGTTTTGTAGCCCTCTGTCAAACAGATTTAATATAGACTTAATTTACGTCTGTAATATGTAACCACTTAGAATTTAAAAACCTTTTAAGATAGATGAAGCAGCTAGTGGACACAAGATGAGGAAATATACCATTTTAATTTTTTTGTGCTCTGAATTAAGTCATTCTTGACAATTTTAGCTAATTTCTCTCATCCAATATTTTTTAGTGACTCCATTTGAATGCCTAAGATTTTGAATTTTTAAGGGAATAGAGTTATTGAAGAACATGAGCCCAAATTTAAATATAGGGAATTCGACGTAACTTTGTCTCAAATTCCCACCTGTTCTAAAATAAAAATTAATTGATAGATACGTCGTGATCTATCGGGTTAATGGTGTTCATAATCAGTGTCTTATCTTAATAGAAATATCTGATTTTGTTCTGAGATAGATGATTGTAGATAGTAGTTTCAAAAAAGTGGAGGTAGATGAACAGAACTTGCTAATTGTTTCCTGTCTGTATTCCATTATGGATGGTCTGCTTTGGATTGTAAGGTCAGGCTTCTGGCTTCTAGCTTCTTTATAGCTTGGGTGTTTGTTTGTTTGTCTTTCCTTCCTGAGAACTTCTCAATCATGGCAGAGGGATTTAACTAATAATTAATTACTTATATAGCAGTGATGATATGTGGGCAGGAGGTCAAGTATCATCTTAAATTGAAAGATGGTTAAGACTTTGGGTCTTCCCTGATGATGAGCATATAAGAAGACATAATATCATCCCTCCAGGCAAAAAGAGAAGGAGCAAGGAATGATTAGCTGCTGTACCTAGAGTATTGTGCAAAACATATAAAACTATGTTGATTCCTTAAGGAAATCTTGGTGTGCTACTTATGTATTTCTACTAGGATAAAAATTGATTTTAGAAAATATGAAAGACCCTGAAGCATATTTCTTTATTCAGGGTCTGAGGATAGAGTTGTATTTCCAAAAATACCCATTAGTTACCTTAAGTAAAATCACCAATGCAAGTGTGATCCTGCATACTTATGACACACACCTGGTTCTTTATCAGAAATCTCAGAGTCTATACGTCCATGCTTGTAGAATTCACATATGGTGTTTTCCTGCTATAAAGCATTAATTAGAGGAATGAAGACCAGACCAGACAAAAATGCAAATTGTGAGAATTGATAACAGTGTGATAAAAAGACCCACACCAATTTAAATCTAGAGAAAGTTTTATGCACAGATTACTGGGTTTGGAAAGTGAATATAAATGGGATAAATAGCATTTAAAAATATTTCATTTATTGCAGCCCAATTCATAATTGCTAAGTCATGGAGGAAGCCCAAGTGCCCATCGATCCATGAGTGGATTAATAAATTGTGGTATATGTACACCATGGAACATTATGCAGCCTTAAAAAAGGATGGAGACTTTACCTCTTTCATGTTTACATGGATGGAGCTGGAACATATTCTTCTTAGCAATGTATTTCAAGAAAGTATCCAATGTACTCAGAAGAAAGAGTATCCAATGTCTTCAGAAGAAAGAGTATCCAATGTACTCAGCCCTACTATGAAACCAGTTTATAAACATTCACACTTTCAATATGAATGTTTTAATACAATAACTGAGAAAATGACATGAAGGCTATATTAACCAGTTTGATGGAAGTGTTTTGGATTGTGTGTGAAAACACTACACTGTACCCCAGAAGTGCATTAATGTACATAGTTACCATTCAATTAAAAACAAAACAAAACAAAACAAAAAAATCCACACTTTCATATGAAATCTATAACCCAACTATAGCCCAAGAAGAAGGGGAAAGAGGAAAGGGAGGGGAGGGGAAGGGAGAAGGATGGGTGGAGGGAGGGTAATTGGTGGGACCACACCTACAGTACATTTTACAAGGGTACAAGTTAAATCTACTAAGTCTAGAATATAAATGTCATAACATAAGAACTAAGAACATGCAGTGAAGGCTATGTTAACCAGTTTGATGGAAGTATTTCAAATGGTATATAAAAGTAGCACATTATGCCCCATAATTGCATTAATATACACAGCTACGATTAATAAAAATAAAAATATTTCAAAGATAGGCCAAGACTAGAATCACTGGACATTTAAATATGTGTCAATTTCCTAAAGAAAAGGAAATTAAACTAAAATTTAAGTTCTCAAAAGTGATTTTATTAAATATGATGATAAAGTAATTCTTAGAGAAATCCTATTTTTTTTTTTTTTGAGAAATAATTTTATTATGTCACCCTGGGTAGAGTGCTGTGAATCAACTCACAGCAACCGCAAACTCAGCCTGAAGTGATTCTCTTGCCTCAGCCTCCCAAGTAGCTGAGGCTATAGGCACCCACATATGCATAGAATATTTTTGATAAAAAAGAAAGTGTGGCTTTGTGTTATTATCACTGGGCTGAGCATTAGAGAATTTTTTTTATGATGCCATCTCTCCTACTTCTTAGCAAGTCTTTGGTCTAACAAGTCTTTGAATCTTAGTTTAGGATGACAAATTGCTAATACCTTTTTGCCAAAGTAGGGGGCAGAAGATCTGATATCTTTACCAAACTGAAGAGACAGAAAAATAAAGCCATCATTGAGGGACACTGTTCACGAGCAAGGAAACAAATTGTTCTTGATCCTGTCGGGTGCCACCTTGTGACCACGAGGGAGCCATCTTGGCAAATAGGCCAATATCAAGAGGAGAAGGAGGAAATCAGAAAATTTAAGAAGAAACCCTGGTATTTTATACTGGGAGTCTTTCTGGCCTCTAGACTTCTTGTTACACAAGACAAAATGTATCCCTATCACCTAATACAGTTTGAATATGAGCCATTTTATCCGTAGCATGTTCTTACATCTCTATAAGAGTACTTCTGGAAAATTCTTCTCCTCCTCTTTATCCACATCCTATAGGTATTAAATACGCAAGAGTAAAGGCAGTGTTTAGACTTTTTTCTGTATATGGGCAAGTTATTGATTGTATTGATACAATTTTTACATATGCAATCTCATTTAATCCAACAGCCCCCTTACTTTACAGATGAGGGAATCAAGACTCAAAGTGAGGCCTGTGCCTAAGGGAACAACATTCCAACCAGGACTATCTGGTTAAAGCTTTCATAATTTTATTATTATTATTATACCACTCCACAAATCAATTGTAAATCTTTATGGGAGATTCTGTGGTTGGCAGAGATCTGCTAAAATTGGATTATTGGCCAGGTGTGGTGATTCACGTCTGTAATTCTAGCACTCTGGGAGGCTGAGGCAGGTGGATAACCTGAAATCAGGAGTTCAAGACTATCCTGAGCAAGAGTGAGACCCCATCTCTACTAAAAATACAAAAACTAGCAGCTTGTAGTGGTGGGCACCTGTCGTCCCAACTACTTGAGAGACTGAGGCAAGAGGATTGCTTGAACCCAGGAGTTTGAGGTTGCTTTGAGCTATGATGCCAGGATACTCTAACCTGGGCAAAGAAGTGAGACTCTGTTTAAAAAAAAATAAAATAAAAATAAGGTGGATTCTCTAAAAGAGAAATGCCCCCAGATAATCACCAATGGTTTTTGCAGTAAATGAAATACAGTGGGTCAGTTCCTTTATCCTTCTAGCCCAAAACTGCAAAAAGCTTTAGAACAAAGAAATTATTAAAGCTTACAAAACCATCATTGATTACATTTCCCCATGTGGTTCTCCTCTCTATTGTAGAAATCCTTTCCTAATTCAAAAGAAGCTATTATTAAAAAGCTAATCTCTTCTTCTATGAAGAACAGGGTTTGCTGCAAATATCTTAAATTCTCTTCTAACCACGGTTTCACTGAAGGGTTAGAATAGCACTACTATTATCAAGTCACAGAGGAAAAGAACAGACACCTCTGAATAAACATAGGGAAAATCTTTCATGAAAAGTGGTTTATTTCACTACAAATTCTGACATCTTCAGAAAAGCATTCTTCTCCTTTTAGTAAGCAATATACAAAATTGCCAGATTCTGCCACACACACATCAGGAGTAATGAGAAAACCAAAATAAATGTTGAAAACAGGCAGCATTAAGAAGCAATACTGGCTTACCTGGAAGGAAACAGGAAGATCAGAAAGATAAACCAATTCTTGTGTTTGCATTTTGGTGTCAAGGTCTTTCCTTTTATTCAAATTGAAGAAAATCAGGAATGTTTGTTTAGACAATTTATATTTGGCAAAGGCGAGTGCAGCAAAGTTTGAAATCAATTATTCTATTCATCACAAGTTTATTTTGATTGGTTTTCTTAAGAATAGTGAAAATATTAACTAGTACATCTTTAATTAATAACGCCCTAGGACAGGAAACCACGTGGCAAATAGAGTACAATAATATGTGATTAAAACAAAACAAAACAGTTTGCCATTACGGGATTATAGTCAGGCTCCAATATCAAACTTCTCTGAGAAGCTTATTTTTTACAATAGAAATAATTTACAAATGTCTTATAATGTGGGCAATAAACAAAAAGGTGAAACTAATCTTCTGTTGATTGCAAAATACTATACAAAAGAATTTTTATTTTAATTTGAATAAATTGATTATTTGGGTTTGGGAACTAATTTTGAGTTCATAATCACAGTGTGAACCATTGTATTTTATTGTATTTTGTTTTTTTTTTTTAATCAAATTCTACCTGTGTACATTATTGCATTTATGGGGTACAATGTGCTGATTTTATATACAATTTGGGATGCTTACATCAAACTGGTTAACATAGCCTTCACCTCACTTACTTGTTAAGACATTTATACTCTACTCTTAATAGATTTGACATGTACATGCAATATGCACAATAAGTGAGGTCCCATCGATTACCTTACCTGCACTTGCCCTTCCTCCTCCCCTCCCTTCACCCTCCTCTCCCCACCTTCATTCTGGGCTATAATTTTGTTTTATCATTGGTATGAAAGTGGGAGTGATTATATATTGGTTTCATAAGAATACTGAATAAATTATATACTTTTTCTTCCATTCTAGAAATACTTTGCTAAGAAGAATATGTTCCAGCTCCATCCATGTAAACATAAAAGAGGTAAAGTCACCATATTTTTATGGCTGCATAATATTCCATGGTATACATATACTGCATGAACCTTTTGTTTGTTTGTTTGCAGTTTTTGGCCGGGGCTGGGTTTGAACCCACCACCTCCGGCGTATGGAGCTGGCACCCTATCCCTTTGAGCCCACAGGTGCTGCCCCTGCATGAACCATTTTAATGATAGTCACCACATATGTACTGTGTAGAAAAGTACACAACTGGAAACTATGGGGAACAGCAGAAAGACCGTGTGAGTATAATACCTACTCCCAAGGTGTTTCTACACTAGGAAACAGTAATTACTATAACAAGAAGTAGAGCATGTTGAATACTGTAAGAGGAGATATACACAAATTTTTGGTAGCATTTAGTCCAAGAGGTGCTTCCATTTTTAATTGAAAGATCAAAAAAGGCTTCCTAGAAGAGGTACCATTTGGGTGAGTCTTGAGTGGTGTGTTGGGTAGGACATGCCCAGGTGGAGAATATGTTTGGGAAGAGGCCAGGGTTTGGAGATCCCAGACAGTTTGTCAGCAGTAGTAAGACTGCTGGACTCTCTTCACTCCACTCAATTACACTCCATAAAGACACAGTTCTAGGGCTCTCTTTCCTTTCTGCAGATTAACTCAATTACACGCCATCATGACACAGTCCTACGGCTTTTTTTCCTTTCTACAGATTAGCCAGAAGTTCCTGCAAGATGGTTAGAAATTCACTATCTAGTTCTCTAAATTATTTTTTCATTTTCTTCTGAACATCTTCACTATCAAGTAGATGACATTAAAGCTTTCTCCAAGAACTGAAAATTTTCCTTTTTCAAAATTCTCCCTGGAAAACTGTCTCAAGGTATCAGACACAGACACTGAGGCAGCCATGTCCCATTAGAGGTAAGCTTTAGAGCAGTCTCCTCACGCTTCCCAAAGATGGTCTCAGATGAAGAGGGCACCGTGGTTGGAGCATCATGACTTGCTGCCTTGAGTTGCTTGTCTTACAGATAGGAATTAGCAGCATGACTGGCGTGTGTATTGACATAGAATGTTCTTTTTTTTCTTTTCAGTTTTTGGCCAGGGCTGGGTTTGAACCCACTACCTCTGGTATATGGGGCAGCGCCCTACTCCTTGAGCCACAGGCACGGCATGGCAGACTATGTTCTGAACAGCTATATATACCATAATCTAAGGAAGACATGCTTGATCAGCACATGCTCTTGACTTTTGAAACTTGGCTTTCTTACCACCAGTTAAATAACTATTCTTTTCTTATTACTCTTTATTCTATCCCTTAAATGTTGCTGTTTCTTCTGGTCACTGACCTTAGACACAGTCTCTTCCAATTCCTGGATAAGTTCCATATATTCCTCAGAAATCTCCACTGATATCACTCTGGATGTCACATCTGCAGTCTCCATCCCTCCCTGGAGCTTCAGACATGTCTATTCCAAATTGCCTATTTGCTATCCATATTTAGGTACTTTATAAGTTTAAAATTCAAAACAAATTCTGAAAAAATTAGATATTATATTCCCCCTTTTACCTGAAACTCAGAGAAGCTAGGTCATGCAGTCAGGGTTACAAGGCTGGCATATGGTAGAACTTGGACATGATTCTATTGTAAAACTTGATCTGCTGAAACCCAGGCTTCTTTCATTTAGCTTTTCCATACCACCCACAAAAATCTTAATGTCTGTTTTTCATATCAGCATCTATCAATTCTTCCAAATTAGGAAATTAGGAATCACTTCTGCCTGTCCCTCTGTACGTCATTACTCAGTCCCTTGGGCATTATTTTAATCTTCTCTCAATCCTGTGTTACAGTTCATGCTCTTAATGCACCTTTCCTGAAAGTCTCCCTACCATCATTCACACTCCCAAGATTGTCTTATCTTTAATCCATTCTTTCTATCTCTGCCACAGGCTTATCCCCCACCCCAGTCCAATTTGGACTATAAAGAATTTTAATTTTCTTCTTTACATACTTTTGCAGCTTCTGATGCAATAAGCAGACATTTTTGTGGACTCAAACATACACAGCATGTTTTAAAACAAAGAAAATGGTCTGGGGAAATATTGAAATTTCAGAGATATACTCTAAAAATATTTTGGCAGTAGAATACACATATAAGAATTTGAAGAATAAAACTGAATCCATGGAACCTGGCTTTCCTTTTTTTCTTTTTTGCTCACTGTACTCTTAAAATTTACAGTTTAGATTAAGATAGGAAGGCTCTGTCTCTGCTTTGGGGATGAGATGAAATTGGGAACACTGAGAATTTTTCCCTAAGTGATCCAGTGTCTTTCTGGGTCAGCTCAGACTGAGACTGGTTGCATTACTGCTAAAATTAATGCTGTGCACCAGGGAACAGATGTGAGTTCATCATGTGAGTTCAAGAATAGGGACTTGGGATTTCTAATCCAGCCTGATACCCTCTTTAGCTTTGGGGAATTGAGTTGGTAAATCTGCTTTGCAGAAATGTGGTCAGTGAATGTGTACAGGCTTTGTTTCATTAGTTAATATGTCTGATGCTTCCAGTGACTGAATTTTTTCCCTGCAAATACATCTTATATATAGTTACTGATTTTTTCCTCCCTCTTTGGAGTTCTCTTTGTTATCAACACACAATCACGTTCACAAATTAGTTTATGATGTTGATCTACTATTAAGAAAACCAAATTGGTAGTTTAACCCATTCATGATTGGACCAAGCTTAGCTCAGACACTAAAAAATTTCCTGGCCTGTAGGCATTACTGTCATTTCAAGTTTTGTAGATAATACTCACAAGCCATTGGTTTCCAACTTATAATAGGTACACCCTGTATAATTTTGGATCAAGTTTAGAAGATTCACAGATGAAGTGTTTAGATTGCTTGTGTTTATGTAAAATAGTTTAAAACAAATATTCCACTAGTCAATTAGAAGATGATTTGAAATTGACAGTCTTGTTATATGCAACTGGAAGGAATATAAATGGTAAAGATTTTCCACTAGTAGAACTTAGTACAAATGGATTTTGATATGGATTACCTAGAAATCATGCTTATATATACACCGTTTATAAAACAACCTAAAGAAACCTACCATAGTTCCATAGTTACCATGAACACTACCTAGGTAATGAGCACATTCATAACCTCAACCAAAGCGCAATAAAATCGATCCATCTAACCATAAACATTTGTAACCCTGCCCATAATGTTTTGAAATAAAAAAGAAACCTATCGGGAACCATTTCTAAATGTTTCAATTTTTTACCATTATCATTATTGTTAATGTCACAGTGTCACAAATCAATACACAGAACTAAGAATTTCACAGTTCATATGACGACTTGCTATTCTTGGAGTTAGGATACACATCCACATATATCCGCAGCATTTAAGCAAAGGTGAAAATTCGGATACTGAAGAATGCAAATTAATTCAGAGTAGCTTTGCAGATCTCTAGGGGTGGTAATTTAATCTAATGGGAACTTAATAACTTATATTAAACACATTACTAATCTGATGCTTTGCTTACAGTAAATTAGAACTAGTGAAATTATAAATCACTTATTAAAGAAAAAAGAATATCATCTCAAATTAAAATTGAATCTTCCCTTAACTAAGAAACAGCAGGTAGGAGGAATCCTTGTTGTTTCCAAATGAATTCCAATCAATTTTTGTATTCATGTTTGAACATTAAGTGAACAAATTTAATTCAGACAACTCAAACCAGTGCCTTTTATGTAATCACCTGAAACAGTAAATATGAACTAGGGGGTTCCCCAGTTCGCACTCAGCTACGCACTGACCTCCAATTCATACTCTTTGTGGAGATGGATCATGATCATGTGCATGTAAGTATACACACACTGTAATGCACTGCCCAGGATTCATGCTCAGTCATCCAGAATAATAACAACAAAGATAGGCAGCAATAAAATTATTCCAAAATGCAGATTCTGCACAAACATTGTTCCATAGAAACTTGAAAAACAAAGCAACATTAACAGACTCTTCTTTTCTTTGCAAAGTCACTTTGTTTTGGGTCACTTTGCCATTCAAGGTGACACAGACCAAAATTTCCTTGAGCCTAAGTGTGTATTTTTATACCTTTTAAATGGCCATGGCCTTTTTTTTTTTTCTCATTGTTCTGGCTCACAGATATTTCTGTCTGATAAAATTGATAAGACAATAAAATATACCTATATATCCACCTATTATTTTACTCATTCACATATATATTAAAAATACAGTGCCTACTTTCTTCCAGGCACTTCTCCAGAGCTTGCACACACAGCAGTCATGGCTATTCTTTGGCTAGGGTGGCACAAACATCAACCCAACAAACAAATAATTATTTTAATTGGGAAAAAGTACCCAGAAAGGAAGAACATGATGGAGGAGCATTGGGTGTGGCAGAGGGCAGGATTATAGTTTTATCTTGGGTTTTCAGAGAAGGCTTTCATGACTTAATTACACATATTATAAGTACAAATCAGAAAACTGTCAGAGAGTAAGCTATGCAAATGTCTGGGGGAGGGGCATTCTAGACATAGCTGTTGGGAAATTATTAGCCTTGTGACTATAAGAAGATGAGTTTGCTTAAAAAACAAGGTGATGGTGTTGGAGCTGAGGGAGCACTTGGAAGGAAGTTTGGAAGCTGAGTCAGAGAAGCCATGGGGGAGCGTGGTGAGAGATGGCCTGCACCTTTACAGATCATTCGATAGATTTTAGATTTTACAATGGGGAAACATTGGAGGGTTATAAACACAGGTATATGAGCTAACATGTTTTCTAAAGAATAAAAAGGGATTATGTGAGACCATACTGTGGTGAGAGTTGGGGAAGCAAGAGAGACCATTTAAGAGGCTATTTTAAGAGTCCACGTGAAAGATAATAGAAGAATAGTGGCTCAAATCAGAGTTGAAGTCATGGATATGAAGAGAAGGAGTAAAATTCTGCATTTATTTTACAAGTGAAATCAATAAGAATTGTTCATAGAATCAATGTGATCACTCAAAGGAAAAGAGAGAGAGGGAGGGAGAGAAGAGTCAAGGATGACTGTTAATCTTTTTGGTCTGAAAATCCTAGAAAGATGGAGCTGTCACTGAGTTGGGAGAAGCTAGGAGGAAGAGTAAGGGTGTGGCCAACAATCAGTAGAAATAGAAGTTAAGCCTTATTTTTACATTTTAATTCATATAGAAGGAACAGGATAAATATTTGGTATGTTTCCTCTATGTAATAGGTTGTTTTGTAGATTTTACTTTGGGACTATGTAAATATTTTACATAATTTAAAATTTAATTTAATAATTTATAAAAGCATTCTGAAAAGTAGAAAATAAAAGGACCATCAATCATATCAAGCATTTATCATGTCTTTCTTAAACAAATCTATTAATATTGAAAGAAAATTTCTACATATAGAAGTATATATTGCCAGATAGTAAGTGAAGAAAACTGATAAAATTAGAATACATTACTTTGTAGACCATAATAAATTAATTGATCTAAAAAATTAAGCATGGATGGTCCCTAGGCACAAAGAAGAAAGAAAAACCAATAGACAACATACCTTCTGAGGAAGGAATGCATGGCCATGAATGATGTATTTTGAAGAATACAAAAACATCTAAATCTGACTAAACCTCTGTTCCCAACTCACAATTTACAGAAAACAGAGAGGATTGAAATATATATTAAAGGACAGAATCTTTTTTTTTTTTTTTTTTTTTTAAGTGGCAACAGCAGTACCCCAGGGTATAATGCCATGGCACTCTACCCAAGGGGATAGCTTGAGGCTCCGTCTCAAAAAAAAAAGATTTTAAAAATACTCAGTGATACAGAAATTACTTTTGTCGGGGTGTTAATGAACAAGATAGAGAATAACAAAGTTTATAATGTCTGTTACCAGTTTTGAACATGGATTTGTAAAGGCAAATGTAAGGAAAAACGCGTCAAAAACATCACCTGTGGCAGCTTAAAACAACATCACATATTATCTCTTAGTCTCTACAGCTCAGAAGTCCGAGGTTGGCTTAGCTGGATTTTCTGTTCTGCTCTCACAAGGCTGAAAACAGATGTCAACTAGAATGAATTCTCATGGGGAATATGGGGTTTGCATTCACGTTGTTGGTAGAATCAGTTCTGGGGGTTGCAGGACGTAGCCCCACCGGCAGTTCACAGCTTGAGTGTTTGCTTTCTTCCATGGAGGAAGAGTGTATGAATCGCCTCCTTTGTATTCGGTTGGAGAAAATTCTCTTTCTCTGCAAGACTCTCCTGATGTGGTCAGGTCTGCATAGATAATCTCCCTATCTCAAGGTCAAGTGATTTGGGAACTTGATTCTATCTGTACTACCCCTTCATCGCAGCTCCTAGATTAGAGTTTGATGAGAGTCAGTGGAGAGAAGGCATTTGTTTACCAGGGGCTGAGAATGGTGAGTACATCTTACAGTGCCACTTACTGCAAGCACATGTCAAATGAGTTAAGCTTGAAGAATAGACTTCGTGGTTTCAAATCTGCCTCTGATTGAGCAACTGACTTTGAGCAAATTAATTAACTTTTTAGTTTCAGTTATCTTTAAAATTGGAAAATAATAAAAATTGTCTCACGGGGTTCTTGTAAAATCTGTGGCAAATTTACATGTAATGCTGTTTTATGACATTTTTTTATAAAACCTGGTTTGCAGAACCAGTGTCAGAAAACATAAGAGTCCATGGTCATGTGTCACTTCATGATTGGAATACGTTCCGAGAAGCGCATTGCTGGGAATTTCACCACTGTGCAAACATCTCAGGACACACTTACACAAACCCAAAGGGCGCAGCCTACTACACACGAAGGCTACATAGGACAGCCTGCTGCTCTAGGCTGCAAGCCTGCACAGCATATCACTGTGCTGAATACCCACGGCAGTTGTAACACAATGGGAAGTGTTTGTACCTAAACATGGAAAAGATACAGTAAATATATGGTATTATAATCTTATTGGACCCCCCATAAGATTAAAAATCCACTGAAACCAATGAGGCAGAAAATAATTTGACAACGACGTAACAACGAGCTTTACTTGTTTTCATTGTCTTTCTCTCCCTGTCAGTGGTGAAGCCCCTACTCATTCCCTCCCTCTGCGCCCCGTAGCAAGATTGTTACGGAAATGAGCACATCTATGGTACGCCAGACTCTTTCTTGATTCTCTGCTTTTATCTCCAGTTAAAAAAATACTTTGCTTCCCATTAGCTGCAGAAAACTCTGTTAAAATGGTGAAAATGCAGATGTTGTTCGAAAAGAGAGACCAGACAAGGCAGCAGACCATGGCTTGCATTATTTTGAAAGCCCTGTAATGGGACACTGAGTGACAGGACAGAGATGGGAATGTTTTGTTGTCAGTATAAAAGGAGAGCAAAGGGAGGGCGGCACCTGTGGCGCAAAGAAGTAGGGTGCTGGCCCCATATGCCGGAGGTGGTGGGTTCAAACCCAGCCCTGGCCCAAAACTGCAAAAATAAATAAATACATAAATAAAAGGCAAAGGGGTACCTGGTGAATTGCCAACTCTGATGGCTATAAGATGATTAGAACATTAGTTTCTTAAGATAGAATATCCAAGCTATCGAAAGAATAATGGGATACTACATCTAGAAAGACCAGATAAGCACAGGGCACCACAATGCCTATAAATACATCCCCAGGGAAGTGTTACCCAGTATCTGTTGGTCGGGTAGCTCACTGCCCCATTCGGGTTCATTTCTGGTTATTGGAAAGTTCTGCTTGTCTGTGGGAATGCCTGCTTCTGATTTAGAGCCCCGCATGGAAATTGTAAACCTAGCCCTCTGTTGCTTGACGCATTGTAAGGGAGAATGAAAGATGCCAAAAACAAAACTTTGCCTACAATAAAGTCCAGCTTCCTCTCTTTCCATCGTGGGCTGTTTATGCTCACCGGTCTTAAGCTGCTTCTCATTTCTACCCACATGCCTTACTTCTCTATCATCTTCTAGTATTAGAATACAATGACTATGAACTTGGATCTGCCTGGACGCCCTGACAGGTCCTACACATGAGGTTTAGGCTGCAGGATGCCAACTTGTACTTTTCATTGCAGTCTTGTCCTTCAGCTGGAGCTGCAGGAGTCATGGAAGCAAATGGTCAGGTGAATGAGGCAGGTTCTCTGGCAGGTTTCTCTGGAGTTTGTAGGACTGGTATTGTTTCATTCAGAGTACATGTTTAGAGAATACTTTTTAAACTAATGAGTGAGAATATATGTTAGCAGCTTCTAAAGGTGAAGACTGCAGTGCTATGAATAATAAAGCAGCAAGTATCTCATTGTGCACTGAGAATATAGGTATTTGAGTTTGAGTTGAGAAAGGAAAAAAAGAATAGTGAATTATAAAATTTATAGCACTAGAAATTTAAGAAATATGCTTATTATGTGCTGGGTGCTGTACTAGACAATTTATAGCCATGATCTTGTTTCACTCCCACTAGACTAACCCACACAAGGACCAGGAGGAAGCCTTTGCTACGTGTTGTGGAATTCTCCATGTCTAGTGTAGTGGCTGGTGTATAGCAGGACTGAATGTCTGGAAATTACTTCAGCATAGATTTATGGAACATCTACTTTCCAGAAAAAAAACCCAACGAATAGACATTGATTGTTAATTCCTGGTACTGGAGAATTGGTAGTTCACAAAACACTCAAAAATTCAAGCCCTCAGGGAAGATTGTCCTTGAGAATAAAGCCTGGATTCAGATGATCCTAGATTTAAACTCTGTCCTTTCCACTGTAACCATGTGACTTTGGATGTTATTGCATCTCTCTGAGGATCTGTTTCCTCCTCTATAAAATAGGCATGATAATACTAGGGCCTCACTCTTGGAGTAGCTTGAGGATGACAGAACAATTATTGGCCTGTACTATGCACTCAATACATGACAACTATTATTTTCATAATAGGCATTCTGTAAGTATTAGTTGAATGAATGTATGAATAATTTTTCTCAGTTGCTTAGGAGGCATGTTCCCTATTTCATAGGTAAGGAAACTGAACAAGAGAAGAATTTCCTGGGGTCACACATTTAGTAAGTAGCAAAGCTGGGCTTTGTAACAAGTCCATGACTACATAGTTCATGCCCTTCCTGCCATTTTTGCTACTGTCTTCTAATTAATGAATGAATGTTGACAAACAGCATAATTAGGCTGGATACAATCTCTGAGAGGAACTAAGGCAAAGGAAAAATACCATGTCATTTCCCTGTAAGTGGTGGCAAGTGAAGTCAGAAAGTATTAGAGATTCTACTGGGATCCAGCTATCACCGTAGGAGTGTCACCCAATCTGGCTGTTAAGCACTGTTGTGTGCCAGTTTGAAATAGGCTGCATTTTCCTCATGTGACAGCTGGTCTCAGTAGCAAGGAATGCCTCAACGTTGGCACCATAATTCAGCCCAGAATTCATCTGACTTGATTCACAAATATGCAGCTGAAAAACTACAATCAGAGAGATGTTGGGCTCAGAATAGGGTAAAGCAGGCAAAGGAGAGGTGATACTTTATTATGTTTATTGCCATAATAAAAGGGGATGTGCCTAGCGGTGAATCTCCAGTTTAGTAATGCGTGTTTTCAAATATGTTGTTAAATAAAACATGCTTTAACTTCTATTGATGTTGCTTTTGACCAGCTATCCTATTCTTACAGGATTTTTTTAAATGTTCCCATTGAGAATATAATTACTACAGAAACAATAAGGAATCTTTTTTATATTCCTGTAAACTTATCCCCAGCACCACCTACTCCAAGATGACTTCTCTGACCCATTCATTCACTCATGTATTTATACACATTAATACATATTTACTGAACACCTGTATGTTAGACACTGTTAGAAATTGCTTGAACAAGGTCCTTACTCTAATAGGATTTGCATTCTACTGGGGAGATAGACAATAAACAAACAAACCAACAAGTAGGTAAATAAAATAATCTCAGGGAGTGGTAATTTCTGTGAAGCACTAGAATGTGTTGTGATACCTCCTTAAAGTGGCATTAGAGCTAAACCTTGACTGCTGGAAGTGGATGCTCTGGGTAGAACTGAGGGAAGAAGTTTCCTGAGCATTGGGAATGGCTGGTGAAGCCATCTGAAGAAAGAGAAGGTCTTTGCTGACAGATCTCAGAAAGTGGGAGAAGAAAAGTGGATGTGAACATGGGGAAATTGACAGAGGCCAGACCATGAAAGAGCTTGTGGGACTTTGATTTTATTCTAGTGCAATGATGAGTCTTTAGGATATCAAGTACGAGCATGGCATGATCTAACTTGTATCCTTATATTTTTTAAGAGGACTCTGTGGAGTGAAGAGTAAGATTGTTGTGGACAGATAAATGAAACAGAATTGGGAGTTCAGAAATAAACCCTCACATTTATAGTCGGTTGAGCTTCCATAGGGGTGGCAAGACAAAGAAATGGTGAGAGAATAGTCTTTTCAATGAACAGTTCTGGGGTAATTGGATATTCAAATAGAAAAAGAACAAAATGGAACCCTACCTCACATTATGTACAAAAATTAATATAGATTTCACATGGATTGAAGTGTAAACATAAGAGGTAAATCTATACAATCTTAGATGAAAGTGTACTGGAAACTCTAACATTGGATTTAGCAAAGGTTTCTTATGTAGGACACCAAAAGCATATGTAACAAAAGAAAAAAAGATAAATTTTGCCATATTAAAATTTAAAACTTCTATACGTTAGAAAAATTATCATACAATAGAAGAAATAGAAGGATAGCTCATACAATAGAAGAAAATAGTTGTACATCATTTATCTGACACAGGACTTGTATCCATCATATATAAAGAACTCTTGCAGACAAAAACTTTAAAAATGATCATAAGATTTGAACAGACATTTTTCCAAAGGAGATGTGCAAAGAGCCATTAAGTAATGAAAAGATCCCCAGCATCACAAGCCATCAGAGAAATGTAAATCAAAACCACAATTAAATCCAATCTTACACCCAATAGGATGATTCTAATAAAAAGTACTAACAAGTGTTGGTGGGAGTGTAAAATGGTACGGCCACATTGGAAAACAACCTGGCAGTTCCTCAAATGTTAAACACAGAGATACCACATGATTCAGCAATCACACTTTTAAGTAGACTCCCAAGAGAAATGAAAACATGTGTTCACATAAATATTCACACATCATTACTCCTCATACTCAAACATGGATTCAACCCAAATGTCCATCGTCTAATGAATAGATACATCAGATGTTGTGTAACGGATTATTATCCGAGAATAAGAATAAAGGAAGTCTTGTCAAATGTTTCAACACATATGAATCATTATCTAAGTAAAAGAAGTCACTCAAAACAGGACCACATAGTACATGGTTATTGGTATAAACTATCCAGAATAGGCAAATCTATAGAGACAGAACGTAGATTCGGGGTTGCTTAGATCTGGAGAGAATGAAGGTTTGAAGGTTTGGGGGGATTCCATTTAAGAAGGATGGCTTTTCTCTGTGGCTTAATGAAGATGTTCTAAATTGATTGTGGTGGTGGATAGATCCATGACCATGGGAATGTAATAAAGCCATTGATTTGTGCCCTTTAAATGGGTAAGTCATATTTGAATTATATCTCAATGAAGCTGATTTTAAAAAAAAAGAATAGATTGTCAGCAGAGAAACATTAGAAATATGTAACTCAATTAGCAATTAGGAGGCCTTTGCTTATCTGGGGAGGAGATGACCTTGGCTTGAACAGGGTCATTCGGTCACCCCGTCCATTGTCTTCAGGCTGAAGTAAATATTCCTCTCATTTATTCCCACCTGTCATTAATATTTTTTACATTACTCTGAAATGATCTTTATAGCTATCTGTCGCCCCTACTACGTCATAAGCATCTGATGTTCTAGTTCCCTATACCTGGAATGTCTTCACACAGTAGGAATTGAATAAACACACAGTGAATCTATCAGAGGCAGCCTGATGGCATCAAGTGTCTCAGATATCTCTAGAAGGTTTAAAACTGTATAATTAAAATTTTATCCAAATATTTCATTTTCCCCCACCCACACCTTTATCTAGAATTGATTTATCTTTATATTCCACTAATCCGCCAGCCTTCCTGCTAGTATGGATGTCTTTATATACGTTCGTATAAAAATGTGTCAAGAACGAAGAGTTTGAAAGTAGACTCACACTACTGCCTGTCCAAGAGCGTACATGGCAGCCTTGTTCATAAATGCCACAATTTGGAAACAACCCAAGGCCATTCTGTGAGTGACTAGATAAACATACCATGGCACATCCAGACAATGGAAAGCAATTCACAGTAAAAGAAACACTATAAACGCAACAGTGTGGATAACTCTCAAAGGCATTAGCTGAGTGAAAGTTACCATCTGGAAAGGTTACATGCTGTAGGATCTGTAGGATCTTGTTCTCATGGTATTCTTAAAGAGAATGATAGTGAAGAAGACTAGATCAATGGTTTTCAGTAGTTGGGATTGAGGATGAGATATGACTACAGGTAAGAGCATAAAAGAACTGCAAGGTGGGTGGCAGTGATAGAATTGTCCTGTATTCTTGTTGTAAAGGTTACAAGTATTTATATTTTCGTGTTAAAATTACTGGAATTCTGCGCCAAAAATCAATGGACTGTAAATTAATTTAAAAAATAAAATACAAAAGTAAAATCACTTTCTTGAATCTCAAGAGCTCTGGAAAGGGATTCACCTGGCATCTGATTTGGCTCTGCTACCTGTCATCAGGCTTAATTTACAGTTATCTCTTTACATTAGTCTTCTCATCTGTAAAATGAGGATGCTGGTATCTGCAGGCATGGTAGGGAAAGTTAAATGAGATAGCACCTCATTTAATTAGGTACTTAGCACAGTGGTTGGCACACAGTAAGAGCTCAGTAAATTGAGCTGGGTTTTTTTATTGTTGTTCCGTTGTTCTGTCTATAGCTCTACCCTACTCTTTAAAGAGGACACTGCCCATAAAAAAAAAAAATTAGTCTTGTATTTTAAGCACTAAAATATCAATATCAGGACATTTTGAAAAGCATCAACATGGAGGGAGCTCTGGATGTTTCATTCTAAAATTGCATCTCAGAGCCGGGCCAGCCCTTGTGCTGCATCGGTGCCCTCAGCACATGTAGGCCACTGTTCCACAGTACCCCGTTGTAACTGATTTAGCTCCATCTAGAATCTCTGATCCTTCTGTTCCCTTGTTGGTTAACCTCGGAAGAAAGTTCAACATAATAGATTAAGAGAAAGCCTTTTGAGAGTTTCTATGCATTGGAGGATGGTTTCCAAAAGCTAATAGGAGTTACCATTCATCGTGTGGGTGTGTTTGTGTGTGCACACAGCGTGGCAGTCTCCTAAACTCCTCTGCCAATAACTCATACCCGCAGAAACATGGGTTTTAAAATGTCTGAAATTCTAATTTTTATTCCCCTGATTGGCACTGAGAACCCAGGACAAGTTCATATGTAAGTGCCTGAAGTCACTGATAATTTATAATAGATAGATCTGGTATCCCTGATTGTGTTCAGTTGCTTAAGTTAATAGAAAAGCTTTCTCGTATGCCTCCAATCTTTGCCATCTGACTTGTAGCCTGGTTCCCCCCATACTCTCTGAGCTGGCGAGTTCTCCTCTACCTGCAATCTCCTGAGCTATAGCATTTCTCCAGAAGGCAGCACAGGGGCAATTCCTTGGCTATCCTGCTGTCTTCTGATTAAGTCTAATAGCAATGATCACTTGCCACTTGAGAATTCTATTAAACAGAGCTTCCTGGTGTATAGATTAGGGTTTGTTTGTAAACACATCTGTGATGGGTGAGCCAGTCAGAGGAAATGGCTAACTACATAGGGAAAGCACATACATGACCCTGGACAAGTCTCTCATCTCTCTCCAGCCTCAGTTTTCACAACTGTAAACTGGAAATGTCGGATCAGATTGTTTCTAAGGTCTCTAGACGTTTTCCTATTTCAGGATTCTCATTCACAATAACAAACTTTCATTGTTGTAAAAGTTTCCTGTATTCTAAACAGGGACTCTGTTTTCTTCTTCCTTCCCCTCTCCCAAATGATGATGACATTTAAACGGAATTCAGAGTACTGTAGTCCTTGAGGCATGATTCGGGTGGCTACAAAGGGATTAGATCTTGAGCTATCGGTAAATTAACATTGATAAGTGGTTACTGTTCAGTGCAGATTTGACTCAAATGACGAACGGAAGTGCTTAGAGAGCTGCATTTTTCTTTGCAGACACGATTGAAAGCATCAGGTTAGTCAAACTGTGTATTTCCTGTTAAGAGGCAGAGTAGGAGAAGGAGGTAGTGGTGGAGATTGAGGGGTTAGGACAGTGGGAAGGGGATTTGCTAACCTCATGTGACAGCGCAATTACAACTATACAAACCTTCTCGCTTTGTGCTTTGGCCAGAACATGCTACTAGCTATTGACCTTCCAAATATACTCCAGACACACTATAAATGATAAGTGTTTGAGTTGATGAATAAGCTTGCTTCCTGATGTGCGATGTGTACGTACACTGAAACATCACACTGTGTGATTGTTCTGTGTCATTTATTAACAAACCCGACCAAGCTTATTCCTGAGACAGAGGGGCCTACAGAAAGAGAGAAAGAGAGAGAGAGACTCTTTAAATGAGAAAGCACCACCTGAGTGGCCTTGCTGTTGTTTCTGGAGAATATAAATACTTACACATACAGGTCTCAGCACCAGAGCATCAAGGAGGGAGAGACAGAATGATAAGGACAAAGCCAAAGTTGGCAAAATGGACCAAGCGCATTTTTTTTTTTTTAGCGCTAACTGTTTGCAATTCCATATTCACGAATAGAGGCCCTTCTCAGCACTTGCCCAACAGTGATATAAATCCTTGCTTTACCTCATGGCTCAGTTGGGAAGGCCAGAGGGTCAGGCTTCATCAGACTTGTCAGAAGGCAGAAGTTTGTATCTTGACTCTGTTATTTACGAATGATGTGACCCTGAGGAAGTCATTTATTTTTTATTATTTGGTTAAACAAATATATATTGAATTCTTACTATGCCCGCCGTTGGGCTAAGTGCCAGGTTTATACTGAAACATTCTTCCTTTTATGATCCTCAGAACTTTAATGACTAATGATAACAGTTGACATTTGCTGGGTCTGGGCTTTGTGTTGGGCTGCAGGGCGTTTTAGGTGGATTATAGACAATCCTCACCACATCCCCCAAATAGTTGTTATAATCTCTGGTTTTCAGCTAGGGAAACTGAGCCTTGCTTAAATTAGGTAATTTATTTAAAATCATGGAACAAGTGGAAAAGCTAGGAAATTTAGTTGAGAGTTTTAGAATTTATGGTCCTATATAGTATCTTTTAATTTGCTAATATAGATAATATAATACTATCTACCTAAATATATTTCATTTCATGAAAGTATGTAGTAAATTATTAGGCATCAATAAATGCATTTAGTTATTATAATAGGTCAGCTGAATGATGGAGACGAAGTAGCACAGGTGAGGGTACTGCCCTTCACTAGTCTGGCCCTACACAAGTCACTTTCCCACCTGAAGCCTCAATTTTTCTCATCTATCAAAATGGAGGGAATTATGAAAGGCTTTCTGGAAGGCTGTTGTAAGGATCAGGAAAAAATGGTGAATGTGAAATGCTGTGTCTATTAGGAAGGGCTGTAAGAATTTAAGATCTATATCAATATGTGACATTTCTATTTTGATATCATCATGTGAGTCTCAAGATGTTCTGTACCACGATGTATAATCCTATGTTTATTAATGCTTGAAAATCTTCATCCTGTCTTCCAAAGAAGCAAAGTTAAGAGAAAGAGCAAGGACAAAGTTGTCTCATGGAATAATAATAGAGTATCCAAGAAACTTAAAAACTCTGGAATGCATTAAAATGCAGTTTCTGGGTCCTACCATTTAAATACTCTGATTTGCTGGCTCTAGACTGGGACACAGGTGACTACATTTTAATACTCTCCCCTCCCCCCAGCTAATCCTCACTCAGGTGGTACCCAGACCATAATTTGGCAATCTCTGATCTTGTAAAGACCATCCCTTCAAGACTGAACCTGGGAGCCCTGGGCTTCTAGGGACACACACTCCCTGAAACCCTCCCTTGAGAATTATCTTGACAGGCAGTTATGAGAGCGCATTATGTGCCAAGGTGTTCTTCTGGGGCTGAGGACACAGCAGCATGCAGCCAAGGTGCTTGCCCTCAAGGAGCTGGCATTCTGACATGGGCAGATAGACTGTAAAGTGATAAGCACACTAGTGAATGACACAGTGGGTATGGTAGGAAGGAAAAACAGATACAAGAAAGAAAATTACGCAGAAAAGGATAAAAAGTTACAAATGGGGCTGAGCCTCCTTCCTAAAGTGACATGATGGATTTGAGAAAGACTCTGCAGGAAACTGGGGGGACATAATTAGGGCAGAGGGAATAGCAGATGCAAAAGTTCTGAGGTCAAACTGTGCTTGGTACCTTCAGAAAACCGCACAGAGGCTGGGGACTGATGCACAGGGAGTAAGGGACACATATCAGCCTTACTCTCAGTCCGCAGCAGCTTCTGCTCCATCACAGATGCTATAAAAAGCCCTTCACAATTTAGCTCCTACGTCCACTTCAGTCTTCTCTTGAATATTCTCTAACACTATGCTTAGGTCAACCAGCTAAAGCCAGCTCCTGACTTTGCATGGCCCCTCTCCCTCTGGGCCTTTACTGACCTGGGGGCTCTCTGATTTTCTCCAAGACAGTGGTCTCCAAGAGGGGCAGTTCTGCCTTCAAGGCACATTTGGAAATGTCTGCACACTTTTTTGATTGCCACAGTCGTGGCTTAGGCTGACAATGAGTGGGCAGAGACCAGGAATGCCTTAGACAACACACAGGACAGCCCCAACAACAAAGAATCTTTTTGGCTCAGCATGTCAGTGGTACTGAGGTTGCGAAACCCCGGTTAATGCCTCCTCATTTTTTGAAGCTAGGGACTTTGTGTGCATCTTCCTTTGAGACCCTTAGTCCACCCTGTAGGAGCCTCTCTCTGAATTCTGTGGAGCTTACCTAGCACCTTCCCATCCTTTCTGTTCTGACATGATTTTCTGAATTATGCAGCATGGACTTCATTCTCAGTCTATCTATGTATGTGATGTTAGGCACCCTTTCCTTATCTATAAAACAGGAAAAGTAGCTATCCCTACCTCAGACCTTGTTGGGAGGATTACATGAATTAGAAATTCTTTACTGCAGTGCCGATACAGGGCTTAATAAATATTATTATCATAATAAGAATCATTTAACATCCTTAACTGGCTTGTGTGATCCCTGTAGCAGTGATTATCTATTATAGTTATACAGTCATATTCCTTATACTCCTTTGTATCTACAGGGCCAAATAAACTAGATCTTTTTAAATCACACTTTGCTTAGTAATGAGGAGGTATGAGTATGTCTTTGGTATATTTGCAAAAGATGGGCTTCCAAACTCTGGGAGGACAGGGTAAGTCCATTTCCCTTTGAGAAAATAACCTGCTTGCCTAGGTCCACAAATAAACTCTTCCAGCTTACGGAATACTGATTTTTGCTCTAGAACAAATCTATCTCTGGGGCCACACCTGAATTTCGGGGGATAGCTTTCTTCCTTTGTGTGTAGGGGAAGGTAGAAAAAGAGACAGAGTAATAAGTTGGGCACAGGCTGAACCTGATGAGAACCAGAGTGCGTGGGGGATTGAGGGGGGAGGCAGCAAAGGGAACTGATAAAACAGTCTGAAGACAGAATGAGAGATGTTCATTTAGAGGCTGCAATTCTGTGTGCCCATTTTATTTAAAGCCCTGTTAGAAGTTTTGTGGGCTCTCCATTGACTATATCTCCTCCTCTCCCATCTCTCTTCCTGAGTAACCTGCTGATTTCCAACTTGCACTCGAGAGATCACAGCAATGAGGCAAGCAGAAGCTAACATACTTCTGTGAGCAAATACTCATTATTTCACCATTGCCTAATTCATTGTTTAAGCAAGGTGAGATTTCTACCCTGAAAGGGTCTGAAGCAGGTGTCCTCAAACTATGGCCCGCGGGCCACATGCAGCCGGCTGGGTGTTTTTGCAGTTGCTGCCTATCCTGCTTAGCAGCTGCCTCATCCCCAGCCTGCAGTCCAGCCCTCCAATGGTCTGAGGGACAGTGAACTGGCCCCCTGTTTAAAAAGTTTGAGGACCCCTGATCTGAAGGATACTTACAGAGCTCTGGACAGAAGCAGAGAACTGTGGTCCCCCTCGGCCACATAGCCTAGCCACCCACACACTTCCAAGACCTCATGGAAGGGGTGAACTTTTTTCTTTTGGGTGGAAACACGTCCTGACAGGAGTGTTGGAGATGGGAATGAGTGTGCTCCAACTTGAGCAGCGTGTTTTCACACACACGTTACTCTTCTCCTTGGGGTCCCTGACTCATTCACCCACCTGCCTGCTGACCCTCTTCTGTCAATGCCTGCTCGCCTGTCACTGACTGATTGTGGCAGGAGGGACATCTTCCCTCCCGGCCCTGGCCCAGGTTAAGTTTGTGCTCATACAATTCCACAGTACCCCCCACTTCTCCTTCCTAACATTTATCACAAGTGTAATAAGTATAAATTCTATTTCCCTAAATTATAAACTCCAGTAAGGGCAGCTTCATCACTCAGTTTCTATGCTGACTATAGTGTTCAAAAGCAGTCTCGTGATAATTTTTATTGACTGGATCAGTGAAGTCGAATTTGAAAGTCTTGAACTTTAGGCTCAACTCTGTGATTGACTTTCTGGGTGACCTTGAGCAAGTGTTTTCTTCAGTAATGTAGTTCAAAAGTATGAATATTTTATGGGCATGATTCTATTATGTTCTCACTGTAAGACAAGGAGATGGTTGCTATTTGTTATCCACTTTTGGTAGATGGTGAGATAACTAAGACTTGGAGAGGTTAAATGGCAAATCCAAGTTTACACAGTATTCAGATAGCCATCCTGTAGTGAAATCTCACTTCCTCTACCTGTAACTTGAAGGTGTTAGGCTCAACAACTTCTAAATCCCTTGTAACTCCTATTTTAAAAGAATTTTCAATTGTAAAATTAAACTGGTACAATTTGGTGGCACCCATAATTTTTTTTCCTTTCTTTTCTCAGTAGGATAGATTTTTCTGGGAGTGGGATAGATATAGAAAGATAAGTTAGAAAATGATTATTAATGATCAAAGTAGGGGAAAACAATGGCCCCAGAACAGAGATAGCAGAGAGGAGAGGTCCACCAATAAAAGGTGATGTTGTCTGTTCTTGTTCCCACTTAACCAATGAGTTAAATGACTCCAGAAAGTGTTAGCAACTGGCATAGCATTTGCTTTATATGATTTGACAAAGATCAGGCAGCGGTCAATAGTTTGCCAAAAGCTCAATGATACATTCTGAATGTGGCATATCATTTACAGTCACGCTCTCTCTCTCTCACTCCCCTTTCCCCAACACCCATAATTATTTTTCTTTCCTTTTCTCTGGGATTTCTTGCCATTTGACAGCAAAGCAAATGAGCTATGCCCAGTGAAGATGAACGCACAACTCCAGGACCTCACTGTGCTCACTGCTCTGTGTAATCGTGCATGACTTCCTGAGTAATCAGAGAAGACACTGGGTCTGAAGCAAGGAATGTGCCGATCTGGACAGTCTCCATCTGCTTTTAGAGAAGTCTGGATTCAGAGATGCCATAGGAAGCAAGAACAGTAATGATCCTGAAGGGCAAGGGGAGAGTGAACCACTGGGAAAATGGGCAGGCAAGACTTGCCCTGAATCCCTAAGTCTGGTGCCACTGGTGGTAGGAAATGTGAATGCCTAGATTGAGCTGCTAATGCTGTAGATTCCTTCTCGGCTCTGTCACCAACTCCTGTGACCTTGGCAAACTCACTCTCCTGCTCTCAATGCTTCCCCCTCCTCTAAAGAGAAGATAATGGCGCATCACTGGGGTGCAGAGGCTTAATTATTGTTTGCCAAAGATTTGGATATTCTTGGATGAATGGTTCAATCAAGGTGCTGTGCAAAATATTATCATTTTGCATGTCAGTTAGCAAGAAGGCTTACACCTGTCACTGCATATTGGGTGAGTCTTAATCAAGGAATAGCTATAGATATAGGGAAGAAGAAACATGAGGCTGGAGAGCAGTAATTCCACAGAGATAACAGCTTTGCAGTCAAATTGACGATACTTCAAATTTCTTCTTATTCCTAGTGTTACCCACTGTGGCAGATGAAAAGTGGCCACAAATTCTGTGATTCTCTTTCTATCCAGAGGCGGGTCTTTTTCTCCTTGTCTTGAATCTGGGGTAGCCTGTGATCACTTTATGGGAGTAAGGGAAGTGACATAGAGGCAAGCCTAGCTGTTAAGAGGACTTTTGAATTATCTGTCTTCATTTTACAGTTGAGGGACAAAATCACCTTGCTGGCTCATACCAGACTGAGATTGAACTCAAGGGCCCTGTGCTAAAAGATTTTTAGGATAAGTATAGCATGACTTCCCTGAAAAGTCTGCTGTCTTCAGACCCTGTTGGCCTGATCTCACACACAGTAAGGGGCTGATTTTCACAGATCCTGGACAAATGGCTGCTCGGGATTCCCAGGTCAGTCATTTGCTTCCTTTGTGGCCAACCAGCAACCCCCTGAGAAGTAGGCTGCTGAAGGATCCCAGACTCTGCTCCGAGGCTTTTCCAGCCAGTTCCCAACTGGTCCTCTTTGAGTGTTTGGAGCATTCAAAAGCTTTGTCTTTAATGGCAGAAATCCTTTCTTCTGCCTGCTCCATTCTGTAACTGGGATTCTACTGTATTTCTCAGATCTTTGAGGGCTGCACGTTCTTGCCTCAATGTGTCAAAATCTTTGATGATTTTGTCTTTGAATTAATTGAATTCTTGAGACATCTTTTGAATTACTCCTTGAAATTCTAATTCCATCTTTACCTCCATTCTGTTGATCATATTTGCTATCCAAATTCTGAACTCAATTTCTGATATTTCAGCCATTGGTTTATGAATGGGATCTTGTGCAGTGTCTGCCACATTGTTTCTTGGGGGAGTTGATCTACTCTGATTATTCATGTTGCCAGGGTTTTTCTGCTGATTCCACCTCATGATTGTTTTTCACCTTTGGCTAGATGGGCAGGTAAGGTGAAATTGGATTGGGAGTTCCTGGAGTTGTGGTTAACCAGCCCTTTGTCAAGGATCTGGAATTGATGAATATTTCCCCTATAGCTTTGCAAAGGACCCGTACAGTATTCCAGTCTGAGGCTGAGGAAACCTGCTTGCTGTGGTAGGGTTAGGTGCCTCTGTCTTGTATTCAGCTGGTTCTTGTCTGATCCTAGTGGATCAGTGACTCTGGTAAAGTCTTACCTGTGGAGAAATATAAGCAACTAAGACACTTCACCCTCCCATGGACAACAACTGGAAGAAGAAAATCAACCCTTCCAATTATCACACAACCACGGTACCACCCGAGAGGGTCCTTGGGTGATTGGCCCAGGTTAGGAGTTCCAAACCAATTGAGCCTGTCAGTACAAACTCTCAAGTGGGAGAATTCTAAAGGTCTCCAGCAACTAGATGGCAGAGGTCTACTGGCTACTCAAATTTGGCTTGCTCCAGTGCTCGGTGGAGTCATCAAGGCCTGCCCAGTAGCAGAGTTGGGCCAGGGGGCTGTGTCTCTTTCTCCACGTTGCTCCTCTTTCATACCCAGTCACTGGTGACCCCAGAAGCAGAAGTGCCAGGGCTTTGCACCTGTCAGAGTCAAAGGAAGGTCAATACCTCTGTGGCCAGGCCACTACCCTCTGCCACCAGCCAGCTGGGGGAGGTGAGGCCTGTCTGCCTTGGGTACTCAATAGCCACTGGGAAGTGTTCCACCTGAACTTAGTCTAATCCTGAGGGTAACAAGTCAGCAAATGCTTTTCTACCTCAGCCACCGTGCCTTTGCCCCTGCCACTCTGCAGCACCAGTATCCCTATAGAGCAAGTTCTGATTTCCTCTGGCAGTCCTCAGGGTTTGGGAGGTGTCTCTCCAAGATTAGACCCCAGCAGGATCACTCTATTGTTGCTGAATCTTTGCTGAATCTGACGCTGCATAGCTCCCAGGTGACTGCCACAGCCAGGGAATTGTGGCTGTAGGAGCAGCTCTGGGATCACAGGGCACATGGATCCAGCAGCAGGGCAGGGGATGCTGCTTGCAGTTCTGGCAATGCCTGACACACAGTGATTTCAGCAATGAGAGCCCTCGGCCAGGCGGGGGCCAACACAGAGGCTCCTGCAGGGCGAGGGTGGGGTATGGGACACGAGGCTTTGGCTGGGGGCATGGAAGGTATGGGGCTGGGGGGCACTGCTCATGAGCCTCCTCCCACAGTCTCTGCAAGGGTTAGGCTTCCAATTCATCAGGCAAGTGGGGAAGGGTGGACTGGAAGTTCAGAATGGTACGGAAACCATTAGTTCAATTTTTCTGCCTGACAAGAGAGTGCTCAGGGTCAAAACAGGGTCCCTCTGGGGAAGTAGACCCCTACTTCCCACAGCTCACACATGTGGGGTGAGACAAGAGGTCCTCAGTTCACTGCTTCACCTGTAGAAAACCTACAGGAACAAACAAAGATAAAAAGAAAAAAACAAAAAAACACAACCTTCTTTGGGGAGGGGATGGACACTTTTCCTTTGGGATAAATTTTGTACCTGCAGTTTGCTTTCTTGGAGGCACAGCTTGCCTCTGCAGAGGTGACCTGCAGTTATTCACTCTTCTCTATTGGCTCAGCTCCCAGTCTTCAGCTTAATTGGTTCCTTTCTGGACATTATCCTTCCCTCTGGATGGGAGCTTCTGTCGGAGGCTGGCTCTAGTTGGCCATATTGCCCCTCCCCCCCCATACTTTTATATCTTAAAAGGAAATATAAATAAATAAGTAAATAAATCTCATTTACAAACATGAGATTATGTGAAAGAAAACTTGCATAAATCAATATGAGGAAATATTTACCCAAAGGACACTTAAAATTGTATTTATTTCCACTAGTTCCTAATTAGGCAAAAGTTGCCTACTTCACTTAGGGCTTTGCCCAGTTGCCTGTGGGAAGGCATGTACTTTTACATGGCAGCCGGGAAAGCAAGCTCTGATTTGGGGCTTCTAGCTAAAAATTCTGTCCAAGGAATAACAGGAGATATGAATAAATTATTAAAATGCCCTCACTCTAGCAACTAGCTCTGCTGCTTTACCACTCTCTTTCAATTTTTTTCTCTCATAATATCATGGAAGATTCTTCTATCAAAATTTTTATCAGGCCCTAATTTTAGTTTCCCTAATTTTTGTCATATCTTGTCCATATTTAGGACACAAAGTGCTTAGAAACTCTAAATTTTATTATCAGACAATCTAGCCCAAATTATAGTGAAAGGATTAATAAAATCCCCTTAGAAAATAATTATCACATATAACTTTTTTTATAGGAAAATGTATTTTAAGTTTTTCTCTATACAAGCGTCCTTATGCTGAATGGTATTTTACTGAATACTTCCTATATTGAAAGCACTATCACAAAAAGCACATTGAAATTGTAGTAACATTAATACATTGCATGATGTCATTGTAGGAATAAGCTTAGCTGTATTTTAAATCAAGAACAGTTTACCTCTCCTGAATATTATCTTATCCTAACATGAGTTTTATAATTAATCCCCATTTATGTTAACTGCTAAAAAGCATAGAACTGAGATTATGAGGTACCTGTAACCAGTGCCTAAGATTTCATATACACAAATATTTGTATCAACATAATTTCTCTGCTGCCTCTACTTTTTAAATTAAGTGTATTTTATGTCTCTTTTAATTATTATTTGGCTAACTCTTGAGTTTTTCAAGCCAAATTTAAACTTTTTTAGAACCAGATGATACATGAATTAGCTCACACCAGCCTTGCAAATTTTGAAGTCAACCAAATGGTTGTGAATTCCTGCTATGTGGCAATCCCCTCCTTTTTCTAGCACAGATCAGTTGTTTGAAGGACAAGTCATAAAGTGGATACATCATGCTATGAAAGGTCCTTTTAAGCAAGTGGTTCTATTTTAGTGTTCTAAGTTTGTAACCTCGGTGTCTCTAAGAGTTCTATCTCAGAAATCATACCAGCAATTAGCAAATTTTTTAAATTAGTGGTTACAAACAAAGTTCTTTGAACATAAAAGCTATATGAATGCAGTTGGCTTATTTAACTCTTGAAAGGTCTAAAAGAAGGAAAGCTAACCTAGATAGTATTTTGTCATCAGAAAAAAAAAAGGGACAACTCTTGTTGAGGTGTCTTTTCTATATGTATGTATCTCTCTATGCCTGTATTAATGTGTCTGCATGGGTCTGTTCATATGTGTGAAGTGTCTAAATGAGACTTAAGGTCATGATCACCATGTTCCTTAAATCAGGTTGATTGGGAATATTTAATAATTCTCTAGTGAAAGTATGCAAACTTCAAATGATCTTATTTTGGAGAGCAATATTTGCACTTTTATTTTTTTGAACAGGGTGTGCAGCATTCTGATTTCCTATAAGACCCTGCAGTGTGTTTGTGGACTGGTGGTCTGCATATTGATCCCTCTTGTTTCCATGACTAAAATTGATTTTTCCTCCCACTGAGACCTTTGCCTGTCATCAAACTTACTTTTTCTCTCATGCCAAAATGACATTTGATTGGATTATTCAGCAGAAGAAGGCTTCTGTGGTTGAGTGCAATCAATATACTTGTGTTTGCTGATTTCATAGACCTTACAGTGACTACTTCACTGAAGCCGAATGATTCAGATTCTTATCAGACTGTACCATAGCTGGAAGAATTTTTTACAATTATAACCTCTTGAATAAACTTAAAATAGTATTATAATAAGGGGAGGATATTATCTTCTAAAATGTAAATATATTATCAATCAGCAAACCATTTCAAGTACTTATTATTTCTACAATACTGTATTGTATGCAAAGGTATGTACATGGTTCTTATTCTTAAAGACTTTGTATCCTGATAGGATATATAAAATATATGTATAAAAGATACCTAGTAATAAAAGAACACATAATTAACAATAATTTTATATAAGTCACATGATTGATAATGATAAAAGTAATGTCCACCATTTATTTTAGCAACTATTATATGCTAGGCCCATTAGGCTGTGTTCAACTGTGGCAGCTATCATAATCTAATTTTTATAACAATGTTCCAGAGGATTTAATACTAACTCCACTTCACAATTAACTAGTTTCATGAAGTTAAGAAACATACTGGAGATTATACAGCTGGAAAATAAGATCAAGCCAGATTCATTTGACTATAATGCCCACAGTCTCTCAAAGCACTTTATTGTATCCAGGTATATGTTGTAGATTTCAGAAGAAGTTAGAAATTTCTCCAGCTCTGATGGCCAGGAAGATTGAACAAAGATGGTACAGACTGATTCACCTTTTCAGGGCACACAGAACTCAGATAAATTGAGAGAAAGGGGAAGAAGTTGTAAGTTGCAGAGGAAAGATAATAGATATTGTGTAAACACCAAATGAAGAGGAGCATAGGCAGTCCCGAGAACTGCATATACTGATGTGTCCAGAGCAGAAATTTTATCTGTAATAGTTTGAAAATAAATTGAAAGAACTAATAATAAAAGATAGAAAGATTTGCATCTCACCTAATGGCTTGGAATCTATTTGGGAATGTATAAGATTTATTTCAATAAATCTAACCCCCTTGAGGGCTTTAGGGGAAAGTGTACTAACTATCAAGATCACTATATTCATCTGACAGAACTGCAGGCTACATGGAATGTCTAAGGACAGAACATCTAAGAGCCTGGAAGTAGAGAAGAAAATTTGGAGGCTTTTTAAATAGTCCAAAGATACAGAGCAAAGTATCACAGCCAACTTCAAGCAATGAAAATAAGAAGAGTATAAGTGAATGATGACATTTTAAAGAACAAGCAAAATGGTTGTGGTTGAATTCATCTGAGTAGAAGGCAGACTCAAAGATAACTTCAAAGTTTTCAGGCTGAGTAACTTAAGAAACAACATTTCTATGAAGAGATTTATGTAATTTTACAGGACCAAATGACTGTGAAGAGCTATTTAGATGAATTAGTTTTGTATATTTTCAGTATGAGATATTGGCAGCATAAGCAGATTGAAGGCAACAGCAAATGATGAATATGAGATAGGACATCGGGAGAGATGTCAAGTGGGGACATTTGGCTTGTAAAATGTATAAAGATCTGTAAAGCCACCAGACTGCATCTCTAAGTAAATAGAATATGTATGAAGTCAAATATAATTCTTGTCTGAGTTACTACTGTATGCAAAGTATGCACTGAAAAATTTGAAGATAGTAATTTTATTTTCATTTTATAAGAGTGAACAAGAACTCGTCAGATTAATCACAGTTAGAAGATTTCCAGTACTGATAATGGAAGAGTAATAGAACTAACTCTACTTCTAACAACAATTATATAGACTGGAAAATATCTTTACAGAAATGTTTGAAAGCTCTGAAGAGCTAAGAAGGCTGTGAAAGAATTATAGGTCAAAGATCTGAGAGACGAATGGTCAAAACACAAACTCAGCATTTGAATAGCTATGGCCCTGTGGCTATCTGCAATTCCAGAAGAAGTGGCTTTGAGTCTGACAAGGTGATCAGAACTTATACTAACTTCATAGGATTATGTAGGCAAAAATTATAATTCAGTGCATAAAGAAACTATGGTACATATACATAATGGACTATACTGTAGCCATAAAAAATAAATAAATGAAATTCTGTCATTTGTGACAACCTGGATTAACCTTCAGGACATTAGATAAAATAAGCCAGACACAGAAAGACAAATATTGGCATGATCTTACTCACGTGTGAAACCTAGAAAAAGCTTATCTTAGGGAAATAGGGAATAAAATAGTAGTTACCTGAGGCTGGACTATGGGGTGAGAGAGAGAGGAAAGGCTGGTCAACAGGTGCCAAGTTCCAGTTAGAATAGAGGGTATACTTCTGGGCTTCTATTGCACAATAAGGTGACTGTAGTTTCAAACAGATATTGTATATTTCAAAATAGCCAGAATGGAAGATTTTGAATGATCTTACCTCTAAGAAATGTTAAATGTTTGAGGCAATAGATATGCTAATATCCCTAATTTGATCATTACAAAACATATATGTCAAAAATCACATCATACTGCATAAATATGTACAGTTATTATGTATCAAAAATAAAATAAAACTTAAAAGAATTTAAAAAACTAAGGCCTCCAAGAAAGTGGCAGAGGGCCTAAGTGTCTTTGATGGGATATCAAAGAACTCTACGCTAGAGTAAAGTAAAAGAGTAAGATAAAAATAGACCAATACCCAAGAGGTCTGAAACCCAATTTTAAAATACTTCAACCATGAAAATTAAATGAAATTGTCTAGGATTACAAATAGGAAAACATTAAAATAATATGTGACTTTTAAATAGAGACCCCTAATAGCCAATAGAACTATCACACACATAAAAAAGCAGTAAGAGTAACAATGACTTGAAAAGCACAAAGTTTACCTAAAAGTATCAAACCCAGCAATGACAGAGTGTTCTTCTCAGTATATAAGTTATATTTAAATAGTATGAGACAAAAACCAAGACTCAATATATTTAAAAGGTTCAAATCTTTCAGAATTTCTGGATCTAGTTTTCTGATCATAGTACTATCAAGCTAGAAATTAATACAAAAATTTGTAAGTTCTCCCTTTGTGGAAAAATGAAAAACATATTTTTCCCAGTAACATTTAGGAAAAAGAAGAAATCAAAAGGCAAAGTAGAGTATATTTTGAGCTGATTTATAATGTAATTACTATATATCAGAACTTATCAGGTGCAGCTAAAGCCATGTGTAGAAGGAAATACATATTCTTAAAGTCATATATATTCAAAATAAAGGAATACTGAAAAATCAATGAGCTAAGTAGCCCTTCCATACACTTGAAAATAGTACAGAAATATAAACTTAAATGGTAGGAAAGAAACATCCTCCCCCTTTTTTTTTTGAGACAGTCTGTCTCCGTCACCCTGGGTAGAAGACAGTGCTTGTCATCATAGCTCACAGCAACCTCAGTCCTTGGGCTCAAGAGATCCTATTTCCTCAGACTTCCAAATAGCTGGGACTACAGCCATTCACCACCACGCCCAGCTAGTTTTTGTTATTGTTGTTGTTGTTGTTCTATTTTCAGTAGAGATGGGGTCTCCCTCTTGCTCAGTCTGGTCTCAAACACCTAAGCTTAAGCAATCCACATGCCTCAGCCTCCCAGAGGGCGAGGATTTGAGATGTGAGCCATGCCATCAGGCCAAGAAAAACATTTTGAAAGATTTGTGAGGTTAGGAAAAAAGCATACACTAGAGATTATAAAGAAATGTGAATTTGTTTTTGGAAAAGACTAATATTATTATTTGTTAAAGTCTAATATTAGACTAATATTATTATTTGTTAAAGTCTAATATTAGACTAATTTTATTAATTGTTAATTCATACAAGAGACAAACCAAGAAAAAAAAAGTACCAAATGCACATGAATCATTTCAGAATGAAAAAGACATCATTAGGATAATAAAAGTAGAAAAAATAGTTAAAGAATATTCTTAACAACTTTATGCCAATACATTTTAAAAAGTAGATGAAAAGAACATATTCGCAGAAAAATACAATTAACCAACACTGAATGCTTGATAAATATCTTTTCATAAAGAAAACTACAGGCGCAGATGGCTCCCCTAGCAAGTGCCACCAAAACATTAGGAAGGAATAATGCCAATCTTAAATAAATTTTTGAGAGAATTAAAAATGAGGAACACTTCCCAGTGGCCTCAGTGAGGCCAAAGCATAATTTTAATGCTAAAATTAAAGTCAAAATTATATGAAAATGAAACCCCAAACAAAATATTAGCAAATCATATTTAATTATATCTGAAAAGGATAATACAGAATAACAGATTAATGTTTTTAAGTATGTGAGAGCAGCTTATCATTCAAAATCAGTTGATTCAACTCATTAACAAAGTAAACAAAAATTATACAACTGTCTGAATAGATTCAGGAAAGATACTTGGTA